>JABXWE010102158.1:0-62782 GCA_014611495.1 Limonius californicus
GCATCTCTATGCACTTAGGGGTTTAAGATATTCTGAAGATAATAATCGGCAGTTACATTTTCTGCAAAAAACTTGTAAACTATTCGTCTTCTTGAAACAGCGACCCATAAACCAATCTTTTTTGGTGGATGTAACGCACTTTTCTCTAATATTATTCACAATAATCTTGGTAGTTTGATAGAAATTGTTATAAGTGAAGTTTGCAGCCTTATTCGGATAACGCTGGTGAAATTCTTTGAAACATGTTTGAAACGAATATTGCCATCCATCAGTTTCATTCTTTGTACCGTTATGAAAATAAGATTTTAATTCTAAAATTGTATGTTCCACTGTTAACATCTTTGAATTCACAGTATTGTAATATGTAATTGTAATGACTTTTGCTGTAACCAATTATAAATTAAATAAATAACCTAATAAAATTTGAAATAGTCAATTATTAATTTATGACAATTACAAATATTTATTACGTTTACATCTTTATAATTACAGATTAATCTAAGACAAGACTTTAAAATTCCAAGGTTATCTTTGATTTTGATTTTTATTGCTCTCACAGTACAATGTTTTCGGATATTAATCTAACATAAAAATGTACACTTTGTTAAGTTAAAGTTTTTAAACTAAACCATATTGAAATGTTTGGCCCTACAAGATTAGAAACCTTTCCTGTTTTAAAAAGGTATGGAACAAATGGTAATGTTTCATAAAACTAAAAAGTAAGGAAGTCCTCTTTCATATTTTTCCTTGTGCTTCAACAGTTTCTTCTAACACTACATATATCAAATGTTAACTCTCTGACTCATTAGACACAGATAAATTCATAAACATACTGCATACTGTAAGGTAAATTCGAAAGTCACATAGTTGCAGATTTGGAAGTGTATTGGAATGTCCAATCATACAACATGAATGTACTGCTTTGTATGTATAGATAAAATATATCGAGAGAACATTTTTAGTTTTTGATTTAATGCTATTAAATTCTCTTGCTGACTAAACTCCCCATTAAAATATTTAATCAACCTCATTACCTGTCTCATGAACGGTTCGGCGTTCTTTGCAACTTGGCCAATAGTTGAATTATTAGTTGGTACTGTACGCCAAGCAAGAACAGTCAAACCCAACTCTTTAGCCAATTCTGCAAATTTAGCTTCAGACTCCTGATGATGTAACTTATCCAGGTAAAAGATACCGGTGGCATACTGGCCAAAAAGTGGCAATTGCACACTTTGCTCCTCTCTGCAAAGTATAATGATTATTTGTCATATTGACAGACATCAGACAGTTAAATAAATAAAATAAATTGCGTGAAGGTTAAAAGCTTTAATTAATAAAGCACTTGAGCATGTGCCATCAAAAAAAAGGAAAAGGATGTCATTATCTAAAGTGCCTAAAATAAAATACTTATTCACTTATCACTTCAATCATTAAATCAGTGTTGCCCGATGCCCCATATCAAAGTCATGGATGATTTGGAAATTTTTTACACATTCGTGATCTTAGAATTATCTTACCGCAACTGAGAAGCATAGAAGTCGTGGGGGATGGCCGTGAGGACACCTGCTCCATCTCCAGTGTCATTATCGCAAGCACAGGCACCCCTGTGGTTCATCGAAATGGCCAGCCTCTGTGCATCATGGACTATCTTGTGTGATCTTTTCCCATCAATAGCAACAATGAAGCCAACACCACATGCTTCCTTTTCGAAGCTTGGGTCGTACAAGCCTTGCTTTGGCGGCCCTTCCCAAGGTTCCGCCATGTATCCGACTGCAAATTTGAATATTTAAACAAATGTTTACTTTAATGTGTTTTTGGAGTAGGTTAATTATAAAATGAACCAGTGTTATCGCAACTGATTGTTATAACAAGATCTTTGGAATGGAACTATTTGCTCATTTCATATGTTAAACGTAATATCCGAGAAAAAAAATTACGTACAGTACAAAATTTATATAGTATATTTATTATCAAGAAATAGTACATTATAGGCCAAGGGGCAGAAATGCTAGATTTTTCCTAAGGTGCGCTTTGTAGCTCGAGGGCGAAGCCCGAGAGCTACAAAGCACCGCGGGAAAAATAGCATTCGGTCCCGAGGTGTATATACTATTTTTTACGCCGATGAAAACACGAAAATTAAGGAAGAATACAAATTTCGTCAAAGCGATCTGTAATAATTAGTGGTTTGTGGAATTCGTATCTTGACAACCATGGTGACAGAAAGAAATTGCTTATAAACAAACTGACATTTGTGAATACAGCTTTGAAAATTGTTAACGGTGATGGAACAAGAAATCGAGGGAGAACCTCGAGAAATTGTTGATACTGCTTCTGTAATCAAAAAACTATAAATGTGACATCCGACGAAAAAGTATTGTGCGATTTTCCAGCTAATATTAATTTTAGTAATTGTGCTAATGTTTCATTTACTGTAAATGTAAATAAATAAGTTCTTAAATTTGCATTCATACTACTACTACTTTTCTTATTGTTAAACAATAATACAAACTCCCTAGGGAGAAAATATGTCACATTATCTCCCTAGGGAATAATACTTCACTTCTGCCCCTCTTTTGTTTTAGGAGAAACTAACTTCTCCTCCCATCGGCGTAAAAATTAGATTTTTATACTCAAAAAGTGCTAAAAATCGTAATATAATCAGTATCTAATCAAAAAGCAAAATATATATTAATTGTGGTATTGACTTTTTTTTTGTAGTGTTCAATGGTTAATTATTTTTTTTATGATTTCAATTTTAAATCACTGAGATTACATCTAAAAACATATAAAACTACATGCTCCAATACGCCAAGAATTTTACTCTAAAAACTGCTTTAGAGAAAATTTTATACATTTGCAATAGCAAAACCTTCTGTGGCATCCAAATCAGCAAATTTCCAAAAACTTGCCCATTATTTGAATTACAATCCTTGACAAAGAATAAAGTTTGCTTAGTATTAAATATTTTCAAAATCACAGAAGCTGTAAATGCTAAAAATATTTTATACTGTGCTCGCCTTTTCCGGAACTATTTGTTATAACCGAGCTTGTCTTGCAAGACTTGGGCTTTGTTGGGGCATGAAGTATTTTCTAAATTTGTGACGCTTACATTATTTATACAGAACTATTTTTACAGGAAATCAATAAATTGATTAAACTACCATCGTAGACTTCGATTACTTAACCATTTTGCAACGGCTCTCAACTTTAATATTTACTGTAAAATCTTATCGCCAGTATAAACGTTATTTAGAATTTTTCAACATGCGTAAATTTTAGAGGTGACCGATCTCCAGTTATTTTATCAATAATCTTCACACTCGTAACTGATTTGAAAAAAAAATGTTTATTTATATAATCCGAGTATGATTTGAACCTAAAAGTAACCTTAATGTCAATGTACCTATTTTTTTTAGATAAAGATGTTTAGTGCAAAATGATGTCGATAGTAGATAAAGGAAAATTCAAAACAACCTTGGTTGAAAAAATTAATAACTTTCAGCTTAGTTTTAAATAAAGATAAGGCTAGAAGAGTCATACTAGCAGTGATCATATTCATACACAGAAAATAATTTAAAGTTTCACATTTTTGATTCACTAATCCTTCTTCATGCCAAGATCCACATGTTATTATTTTTCCCAATGCAAATACAGTCAAGGTGGTGCAGGGTATAATAATAGCAAAAAATCAATTTATAAAGTGAACTTGTTACCAGACACAATATTAATCAAGCATTTCTCCAAAATCAACCTTGAGTACGATTATTATCAAAGGAAAGTTTTTATTTTAAACACTTAAAAATAACTTATACACAATCCATTCCGCAAGTTCAATGATAAGTGGTGGGTCCGTGTTCCACAAGTTATTTACTGCTATATCATCTCTTATAGGATCAGACAATCTGTGTCATTTTGTCTGACATGATAAGCAATAATTTTACTTAATTGGAAAGTTTATTTTTATACTCTGCCGATTCTAAATGACCTAAACAACTACGCTTCAGTATACACAGTTATTTTTTTATGAAATTATATCCGGGTATTATCTGTAATTGACTCATCCTTGGGGTTGTAATTAAACTTTAGCAGTGAAACAACCCAGCGTAGAATAAACATTAATTTAAAATAAATAAAAGGTACTATTATCGTCTCTACGTCAATTACAACTGCTCACATGCAATTCAATGTTTAGGAAGTAATTGCGCTTAAACTAATTCTGGCATGTGTACACTACTGATTAACACTTTGCGTTTCACTATCGTTTACCTATTGCAAAATTTGCATTGTAAACTCATTAGTCAGTTCTGACTTCTACATAATTGATTAGGAAGGACAATTTAGGTGTAATACATGACAAAATAATTGGACATTGTTCAGATTGTAAGAAAATTAGATAAATGTTGCTACTGGGATTGTGTGCACTATGCTCGTAAAGGGTGGAAATTTGTAATAAAGTGAAAATATTTCCCTAAATTAAGTCCACATATATCGTACACGTATGTTGATTTTGCTTTGTTTTTGCACTGTTCAGCAATTTTTTATTATGTTTTTATGGTTTTTGCTATTGATTTTTCATGTTATATCAATCTTGGATATGTTGTCTATTAGGTAATAAAAACACGCAATTGAGCTCGCCTATTATTTTGAGCTTAGTATGCCCTTAATACAGGGGTGGCCAAACGAGTAAGCAGCGTTCCCAATAATCAAAATATAGCATAAAGTCAACGAGCCAGGCTGCTTCAAAAAATCTCAATAATTACCAGCTGCAGTTATTTGCTAATAATTTGAAGCATATTGCGCAGCCCGCCGCCAAAGGAGTGCTGCAGAGGTACTTTTTTGGCGGCGGTCTTCTTGATCAAAATATATATGGTATATAGCATCGCCGACCCGACAACGGCCAGAAACAGCAGGTGAGTTCTTAGTTCCACTTACAAGTAAACAAAGTGATGTCAAATAGTGCATTTTCTTATCTTTTCCCCTATTTTATTCCTATATATAAAAAACAAAAGCTTATTATTTTGAAAAAATTCATTTATTTTATTCAAAGTAGTTTCCTTCGGCTTCAGTACAACGTTTTGCACGGTCAATTAACCTGTCGAAGTTCATCTTTAGAGATGTCCTTCAAGATCGCTGTCGACGTCTTTTGAATGTCTTCAATGTCGTAATAACGCTGTCCTTTCATCGGAAACTGTAGTTTGGGGAATAGATAGAAGTCGCAGGGGGCCAAATCAGGTGAATAGGGTGAATGTTTGATGATTAAAATGCCATTTTTAGTTAGAAAATCAGTGATAAGCATCGAGCGATGAGATGGTGCATTATCATGTAACAAACGCCAGCTTGCATTTTCACGATATTGCGGGGGCACACGACGAATAAGCGACAAAAGTTGCTTCATAACACCAAGATAATACACACCATGACTGTTCGACCAGTTGGTACAAATTCTTTGTGCACTATGCCTTCCGAATCATAAAAGCAAATCAACATTGTCTTGACTTTTGACTTTTCCGAACGGCTTTTTATTTTGGTTTTTCTTCGTTTGGATGCTTCAATTCAGAGCTTTGACGCTTTGTCTCTGGATCGTATTGGAAATACCAGGTCTCATCGCCAGTTACAATAGAATACTTGAAATTTTCGTCCTTTTTCGACGCTTTAATCAAGTCTTTACAATGTTGTTGTTGTCGGTCTTTGTTCCAAATTCATTTTTCGACCAATGCTAAAAACACACTGTCACTTTATGCGCATGTTCTTCGCTTCTAATATTGCAAACGTCATGAAATTTTGACATAACCTTAGTAAAAGATCTACCTTTCCGACACTGATTTTTGTTAATAGATGGCGCCACTAAAAATTAGTAATTTAAAAAAGTTCCGTTTTCTGTGAGACAAACCTTGTATATATGCGCAATAAATAATTAAAAAATGGCTGCTTGTGTACAGTGCTTCCCGAAAGTAACGGATAAATTCTATAAAATCGTTGAGAAAAATATTTCAAAAAAATGCTCGGAAACGTCGATATTTATTTTTCAACCCCCCACCCCCCAACTCCTAAGCGCTAGCAAATCCAACTTTAAAAATTCAAATAGCTAAGTACCCATTCTGATACCTCATCTGATAGCTTCTTTGATGTTGAAAACAATAAAAAAAAGTTTTTCAAAATTTCAAAAATAACGGAAGAATTTACCAAAATGTATTCAAATGAAAGTGCCAATATTCGAACAGGGGTTGATACGGCTCTAGCAAGGAGTGGTAAAAACAGTTGAAAATTGTTAATAATTGAATGTGAAACAAAATGTATTTTCGGGAAGCACTGTATATGCAGTTCATAATATTTTGGTCTGCCGCAGGCAGCCAGTTATTTTTTTTTTAATTTAGCCTACCACTCAAAAAAGTTGCCACTTCTGCTTTAATATATTAATTTAAATAAGGATTTATAGTTATTATTGTTTTATGATAATATATTTAAAGCATTATTTTTTTTCCATATACATTTCAAGTGTTTTTAATTAGAACTATTCCCTTTGAACCATAATTTAATCTAGGTACATATATGTTTAAAGTAGTATTGACCATTACTATTTTTTGCGTAGTTTAATAAATATTTTAAATACTACTGCAATAATATCACATATAACATGTCAGGTACAAAGGTCTAGACGTTTACGTAAAATACTCTTTACTTAGATACATACTAAAAGTAATGGGTATTAGAATTATATTTAATTAGTCTGCGCTAAAAAAACAACTCCTTTGTGAGGAAATTATAATTTTCTAATTTATGGTAGATACAGTTGTTTTTTGAAATTATGATTTAGGTACCTTATTACTATGATAATTTCAGTGGGGTACATCACGGAAATCTAATTTAGTGTCTTGTCATCTGGCAAGCAAAAGCTTAAGTGAACAACTATAACATTTATCATACCATAAGACTGACGAAATTTTTAAATGCATCCCCTTCATATTCTTGGTACCTGTACGTTTTGCAAAGTAATTGTGAAAATCATATACATAAATAGTATAGTTGCTCACTCAACCTTTTGCTTGACAGATGACAGGACACTAGATTAAATTTCCGTGATGTGTGCCACTGAAAAGTGTCATAGTAATAAGGTGTCTAAATTACCCCTATTTACTTGTCAGAAATTCTCGGTATGTGAAAACAATTGTACATAATTATCCCTCTGAAACAGCCAAACTCGCATGTGGGCCTTCTAATTTACGCTAGCGCCACTATTGTTCGTTTTCTGTTTACCTAAGTCGACATACACATAAAATTCCAAATTTTCCAATTACAGACGAAATCGAATCTCCAGGCCAAAGTTTAGCATTTGTCAACTGAAACTTACGCAATGTACGCGGAACATTCTATAAATAATTTACTGCTGATAAAACATGACTTGGATTAATTTGCTGGGGGTCTAATCAGACCGAGCATTAACGTACATGTATTATGAAATTATCTGTACAGAATAACAATAATTTTAACAATTACCAAACTGCAAGTTGCCAAATACCGCCTAAGTTCGAAGTAAAAGTTGCGCAAACGAAAATAGTGGAAAAATACAATATACGTTTTCATTAATAAATTAATACAATATTATTAATAACGGCAGCAGGTTTTTGGCTTTTAGTTGCTTAGTATGTATTTCGACGCGTTAACACGCTAAAAACAATTTACATTTTCTCGATTTCCCAAATTTATACAGTAATTTTATGGCACTGAACCAACTAACCGTTTCTAATTTCTGTTTAAAACGCAGTTAAATAATCAATGCCAGTTTCAAGGTATTCTGATTATGTAACAAAACCCGTAGCACACGATGGAATGCGATGAGAGTAATTAAAATTATCAGAAGTTTATACCAGTAATAAGATAATTAAGTCAAGTTAAATTCTATACTCTATATATGCATGTTCTGGGCTCCAATAGCATACCAATCTTAAAGGCATAAAAATTATAAACAAATGTCTAGTAATTCACAGTATCAAAGTACAGCATTTGAAACAAATTAAAAATACATTCGTCGGTATCAATAATAATTGTGTAAATTACGTATGTAATTGTGTATTTAAGACATGCTTTGGACGACTTCTAGTGACGGTTAAAACTTTGTTGGGAAACAATATATCACTCATTGAAAAGTCACGTACAACACATATACCGGTAGGTGGGGAAGTTTTAGTACCAGTAAAACTGTTATTTGTAGTAGGTAATTTGATGTTTCGAAATTAAATTTATGGATCTCTTAATTGTAATTATGTGAACTATTAAGATTTTGAATTGAAACATATAATAATGAGCATCAAAATGCATACCCATGGGCGCAGGATCATGGTAATACACCAATTACATTATTTAATTAATTTTTTGAAATATTAAACAAAATAAATCCGACATACATATTCATTCAAATAGTTTATCAAGACAAAATTGAAATATTTTTGCAAAATAGAAGTAGATATAGCGGGTTTCCACCTACATCCCAAACATAGGAAAATAGCATGGGAATACAGAGTTTCGCCACTACTTTTAAATTGCATATTTCGCATTTAAAAATTAGTTTGCATAAACTGCTATCGTTTACAATCATTAGGGCGCTAATTTGCCATGTTTATATGCATTTTTAAATAAATAAAGAATCGTTAACACCAAATTTTCCAACTTTTAATTTGGGTGGGATATGTTTTTGGCGAATGGAAATACAGTTATTTCTACTAAATGTACTAGGTTAGAAAATAAACTGGTAATACCGTTAATATTAACGAACAGTAAAATTAAATTAGAATGCAAACAAAAGTAAATGACTGAGTAAGCAACAAAAGCTTCTTTCGAGATTTGAATTCAGTCATGTCTTAATACGTTTATAGTCTTACCAGGGGAACAGAAGTCTAATCTAAACATTGATATAAATTGGAGAAATGAATGCTCTAATTAGTATAATCGATAGCAGCTAACGTTTTAAATGCGAAATATCCCATTTAAAATCTGGAAATACAGTATCTGCTTTGCCCTGCAAACGGCCAATATACAGGGCGATTCTAAACAGGTGCGAAAAACGTTAACCACGTATAGCTGAGATTATTGAACTCCTAAATCATCCAGTAATTTTTTTTCTGTTGATATCATCAAAGTTTTTTTATGCCAATTCACTAAAATGTAAATAACTGTTTTGTTTCCTGTCCCATTTTGATAAACTGCGTCGTTTTTGAAAGCTAACAGTAGAACCTTAATTTCCAATTGGGTATGACAACTGGATGAAACATGACCCAGAAGTAAAATGTTTGGTTAAAAATGTTCAAATTAAGTGTTTGAATTTAAATTGTTATTTCTATTTGAAACTTTGTTAGATAATTCTTTACATTCACATTTTCGAATAAAATTATGAAGACATATTTTTGGAAGACCGAATGCTAGTTTAGAAGCTGCAAAAACACTTAGGTTAACGATCCCGTTTTCACGTCACCCTATACACATTTTTTAACCAAATTTTTATTTCTGTGTCAGATTACGTCCACTTCTCAGACTCAATTGTACATTTGTCTTGAATGGAAATTAAGCTTGGACTGTTAGCTTTCCACAACAATGAAGTTTATCACAATCAAACGAGAAACAAAAAATATTATTTACATTTTAATGTATTCATGTGAAAAACTTTGAACAGCCACATCTCGGTATGGTGTCATATTAAAAAAAAATTACTAGATGATTTATGGGTTAAATAACCTCAGCTATCTACGTGGTTAAAGTTTTCCGGACATGTTTAGATCACCCTATATATGCAGAATTCACATATTACATGTATTCGCAAATTAAAGAGAATCCGGGCATTCAACTCGTAAAATATGCAATTGTTTTTTTTTATTAATGTAAGCATATGCCGATTACAAAGTTTGCATGCAAAACAGCAATAAAAACAAGTTTAATTTAGGATTACGTTTTATGCGATAACAGATAACAATTACAATATTTCCACACTTGAAAAGTAACCGCAAAAATTTCCGCTACAGTCTATGTATCGTAAAAACATAAATTTTATATATTCGTATAGGTGAAAAAAACAAGCAAAACATTTTAATTTATTTAGAAAATATATTGTGAATGTTCTAGAAGTTTGTTGTATGTCACTTGTTTACTTTGCGTTATTAGTGTTTTTCTTTTAAACATTTTTTTGTTTCTGGGATTAATTTTTAGTGGCTGCGGTGTCATGGACAAACGATTCACTTGTTTTATCAGTTAACGAGGGAAATATTGATTTTAAAATCTAGGGCGATCGGCGTGCGCAAATTGCGCCGGCACGACAATTTAGCACAAAAATATTTTTTAAATACAATACTGCACTGTACTTAAAAATATCCATAGACATTGGAAGTATTTATAGAGGCCGTCATGCCGTTTGCGAACGAATATTTCAGTTATCCTGCATGCACGTGGATTTTTCCATAATCAAGTTGCTTAAAGGTAGTAGACATGCGCTAAATTATGTAATATTTGTTTCTAATACGAAATAAATTCAGTTGACGTTGTCAACCAGTAACAATTGAAAATCAATCATGTTATTGGCAGTGAAACAATTAAAATTCAATATATATAGGTAACACGTTAACGCTAAAACAAACGACGGTCGGTTTTTGACGAAACGGTTACAGTCGTATGTACAACTAGGATTTCATCTTTTGAGGAGATATAAAAAGTCTTACCAAGTTTAAAATACAATTATTTCCTTATTTGAGCAGATACGTTGTTTGATGGTGGATGAATATTTCGCTGTAACGTACAGTTCGATTTTTATTTTATGAATAATATTGACTTTTTTGCGTATTGCTGTTGAACGTAGATTTTTAATTTAAATCACGAAAACACCTCTACAAGCACAACCAACACACCCAACTACCAATCTCGAAGTGCTGCAAAGAGCAGAGGAGCAAGGAACAGTTTTCGAAGCGCATGCTACGTTTGTGATTGGTTTATGCGCAAATCCAAGTCTTACAAGATAATCCCGCAACATGCAGCGGTCCCTTTCTTATTCTAGCAATCTTGTATATCTATGTCTCGCTAAGAGTACACGCGGTCTATCTTTTTCAATCAAGTGTTTGTAAGTGGGAGGATCGGTTTCATTCATCAATGATTTCTTTAATGATTAAATATTGGTCTAGACGATGATAGTTGATACAGGTAATTATAGACCAGTAAATTGGGTCGTGATTAGATTTTCAAATTTGAAGAACATTGCAAAAATTGTTTTTTATTGACAATTTACGCCAGTGTATTGTATTATGATCAGTGGCGTAGAGGATCGCCTCTGTCATGGCCGTCGTTCAATATTTTTCCAGGTGGGATAAATAATCAAATTCAAAATGAGATATTATGCTTAATAATAAAAAAATAAAAATTGTAATTCAACAAAACTAGGTATATTATTGTGTCATACAAACCAAACACTACACAAATATCAAACTTATTTAGTGAGGCAAAGTTGCAATACTGATAGAAAACCACAGCTCCGTTCTATAGGCTATTCAAGCTAAGCAATACGCCCTCTGGCGGAATTGTGATGAACTCCTGAAACACAGGCGCTAGTGATAATTCCAATATAATCATTTGGTTTTAATAAATTATTGTAAGGTACATTCGTGTATTATAAAATATATTTAAGCAACTAAAACGTCAATATTTGAAGAATGGAGTTTCCCTCAAAGAAGGAAAGCAATGACAAAACGTTTGTTGCGTGTTTAATTGCAATTCTAAAAGCAAAAGGTGCCGTAACCTAGCTTTTCATTATTTTCCAAAAGCAGGAGCTAGAACTGTTGCAGTAGTGAACACATTTGGCCTAACTGAAATAATTGACCTCAGAATCGTTTAACCATTCGGGATAGAATCATTCTGACTTTCATTAAGTTGAAAAATAACTCGTCGTATGTTGTTTTAAGCATATTGTTTGGTGGTTTATCTTCACAAACGTGTAAAACCATATTTTATACTATGTTGAATGTCCTGTACGTAGTACTTAGTCCTACAATTTATTTTCCTACGCGTGATGAAATTTTAGCAAATCTACCTACATGTTTCAGTAAGTTTAAAAATGTTATAGTCGTTATTGATTGTACAGAATTTTTTTACAATGTTCTAATTGTCTGGGTTTTCGAAGTCGAACTTACTCGCATTATAAATAGTATAATATAATATAAGTAATAATATATATAAATAAATTATTGTCACTCATAATTACGGCCAAAATCGAACAAGAACAAAAAATACACACATTCACTAAATCACTACACTGCGCAACGATTTATTTAGAACCTGCTGGCGAGTGAGACTGTGTTTCACCTAAAACAGCTGATTGTGTGCGCGCGGGAAAAGTTAATTTGAATCGCCTATTACTTTAAACTTTGCTAAAAGTAACAACTTCCTTTTCTTAGCACGCCCTGTATATTATTTGATGGTAATATAAGGCTTTCATTTCTGAGTAACACAATTGTTATAAGTAGGTACTGTTCGTAATATATTTATCTACCAAATAATTTTTATGGGTACAACAATGGTATTAATACATACTTCTCACGAGATTATATGGTTAATAAATGTATTATAATACATTGAACTAATAAATTAATTTGACAATCAAAACTAATTCGAATAGTTATAATAAGATCATAAACTCGTGACAGTTTCTTAGTCTCTTTTTTTAGTTACGATTAATTTTCATGAATATCTCAGAAAGTGTGCTTTCCGTAATTATAATGATCTTTTTTATTCAGATTTAAAAGCCTCATACACTTAGACCCCGCACAGCGCTCTATTGTTTTCTCAAACGATGGTATAACAGATGCTATCGATAATATGCTCAGTTTCATATGAAATGCACCACCCATTAAAAATAAAGCTAGGTGTTGAAAATTTGCTAAAATAGTGTTTTATTATTGCGTATGAAATGATCACTATTTCCATTAAAAAATCAAGTGCTTGTGGTGTTCGTCTATTGTCTCTCATCAACTTGTTACTTAGAAACAAAACAATATCTAGTAAACAGTAATTAGTTGTTTCGAGATTATGTTACGTTTTGTGACAGAATTAATGTTTTAAAATGCCTCCAGTAAGACAACGTAGACATTTTAACCACATTTCAGATTTTGATAGAGGTCGAATTATCGGCATGAAAGAAGCTACACTTTCTTTTCGTGAATTTGGTAGAAGGGCAAATCGGGCCATACTACAGTTGCACGAATATGGTCTGCTTGGTCAGAAGAAGGTATTCAGCGACATCGTCCAGCTGGTAGACCTCCACGTAGCAGAAGTGTTCGTGAAGATCGACTTCTTGGAAGAATGGCTACACGAGGCCGCTTTCAACCAACAAGGTGTGTTGCTGTAGACTTGATGCGAGCTCTTCACCGCCGCATGTCAATGGCAACAATTTACAGAAGAATCTATCAACGGCTCCCTTTAACTGCACACCACAAGGCTGTTAGGCTTGCTTGGTGTCAAGAGCGGCAGCATTGGAATCAGCAATGGAACGATATTGTCTTCAGTGACGAATCGAGATTTTTTTTGTGGGCAAATGACGGCCCTATCGTCGATATCGAGGAAAAAGACGAAATCTAGAGTTTGTTGAAAGACGCCACACAGCGTTAACACCTGGAGTTATGGTTTGGGATGCAATTTGTTTCGGTAGAAGATCACCTTTTGTGTTTGTCCCAGGCACTTTAAATGCTCATCGCTATATTCATAACGTCCTTTAACCGATGTTAGTACCATTCATGCAGATGTTGCCAAACGGTATTTTCCAACAGGATAACGCACGTCCACACACTGCAAACATTACCAGAACGTACTCCAACAAGCACAATTGCAAATGTTGCCCTGCTCTGCACGATCACCGGACTTATCGCCGATCGAACATCTTTGGGCCATGTTGGGCCGGCGACTAAGTTTATTGCCAAGAGCTCCTAACAACTTAGACGAGCTGAGACACCAACTTGAGGTTATATGGAACGAGATGCCCGAGGAGAACATAGAACACTTGATAAAAAGCATGCCACGACGAGTAAATGCTTGCATTGCTGTTTATGGCGATGTTACACATTATTAATTTTGTTTTCGTTGTTGTTATTGTTTTCTTATAATTGTCAATCTGTTTTTATCAAAACTTGATCTTTTAATACGCAATAATGAAACATTATTTTAGCAAAGTTTCAAACCCGTAGCTTTATTTTTAATGGGTGGTGCATTTCGTATGAAACGAAGTGTATTATACTTGTGAAAAAGTCACAGTTCATTCCCCACAAGGGGTCGGGCCGTTGTAGGGGTTAGTCGGGTTCCGCACCAGAACCCTCGGTCCCTCTTCAGTTAGTAACGGAAATGTAAGGATGGGAAAGTCTAGGAAATGTCCCAGCATTTGCCTAAATAACCCAGTAAAACCATAAAATACCTGAGTCACGACAAACGGGCCAGGCCAGGAGTTTGAACCTTAGATACCTATCCCGAATTAAAGGTAAACGCTCTACCGCTGAGCCACCTTCCACGGTGTATTGTAGAAATGAACTACATATCTGATAATACACTTCTCTAAGGTACGCAGGGATAAATAAATAAGTAAATTGCGTATGGGAAATGCTTGCGGGGATATCCGAATACTCGGTTCCGCACCCTGTTGCCACTTTAATCCTGTTTGAGGTAGTTAGTGGCGTGGCGCACTAACCCAGGTCGTTTGTCTGGTTTAATGTTATTGTTGCGCATAAGTAAAATATAAGATTTTATGTTTTTATGTTAAAATTCACTAAAGTGCCTACCTGAAGGTAGACGTACGCACTCTCACATTTAAAAATAATAAGATATGAAATGAGATTACCTATATATCCACAGAATTAGTGTTGTAAGTTTGGTCCCCAGGATAATATTGAAACCACACGCTAAGGGCATGATTTTGTACCTATATTGTAAATTCTCTTGACTTCTTGGAAGTTGAAAAGATATTTAGAGAAGATGAAAATATATTAGATGCAGGAAAAACTTTCCAATTTGTAATCCAGGTATTTTAAGGTAAATTTGAAATTCTGGAGGAAATTATGAAACTTTTAATTTTAATGGTTCTTATCATTTATACTCAGCTAATTAATGTAGTTTTAGTAGACTCACAAATGCTTTTATATAACCGAACTTTACATATACTTTTAAAGTTGGTAACTGGCCCATACAGTGAAAAGAAATGGTTTAGAATGCTGTAATGAAAAGCAACAATATTATTATTTGTAGTGCCGCACCTGTCATTTTTCTGGCTACGCCACTGTCACTGTATTATGTTAATAAAAATAAAAATAAATTGCAAACAAATAAAGCTAATTGGCTCCTTTGTCACTATAAAGTATTGCTAATAAAATATTTACAATTATTTACTTGAAATATAAGCACGAGGGCTAGCCGTCTTTAGTTTAAATAAAAATTTAAAAATTGGCGCGAAATAGATGATAACCCTAGAAATTAAAACGATAACCTATAAAATTCAGAAAATTTTGTAAAAAATTAAAAATATACAATAATATTTTAAAATGTGCGGTATATCATCACCCTATATACGTGTAACAATTGTCGATTAAGAATTACTAACTAATTATATGTGAAAAGTGTTCCCAAAAATTAGATTTCTTTGTTCTAAGTATGTATGTAGGTCACAGCTTTCTCTGACCGACTTCCTAAAGATCGTGGCCAGTGCACTCAGTTTTTGTTGCTTCTTCTTTAAAATGAGTTTACCAAAACAAAAATTTTTTGTGTTGTTCAAAGATTTGCTACCCACTGTAGTATGTATAGGTGCCAACAATCAAGTCCGACAAATAAGCCGTACCAATGCTCCATTAGCCAAAGTAGCCCAAGTCCAAAAACCTGATTGGAATAGGGCGGTCAGCGAAGCTGAAAAGATTGTTGGATACCCAACTTCATTTCTGAGTTTACGCTGGTTGCTTAGTGATGAAATTGCTAATGTTGCCTTACATTTACGCAAGTTGGTTGGGTCGAATCATCCATTACTTAAAACAGCCAAGTAAGTTTGTAATCAACAGTATTAGTACTGTAGTGACTAAATAAATATGTGTAAATCATTTTTGCAGAGGCCTATTATACAATGGAAAGAATAACATGCAAGCATGGGGCCTGATCGTGCTTTTGGTGTCAAAAGCAGCCGGTCACACTGCAGATGTACCAGATTTGGAGCAAGACAAAGCTGCGGGTGTGCTACATAGTCAGAGAGCCCTAGCTGAAGTTACAGAAATGATCCGCACAAGTCATTTGGTACATAAAGGGCTGGTAAACTTGCAAAATTCAACAGCCGAAGACTCGGGAGATATGATGTTTGGCAATAAAATAGCCCTACTAAGTGGTGATTATCTATTGGGCAACAGTTGTGCAGAATTAGCAGGGTTACGAAATCAAGAACTGGTACATTTATTGAGCTCAGCTGTACGTGATTTAGCCGAAGCTGAATTTGTGGGGCCCCGGGATAAGCAAAATAACCCTCTACCGGCACGACCCCTTCCAGATGTTAAATTTAAACAGTTAAATGATAAGGAGTTGGAACCACTCGTCGTGAGTGAAGCACTTGGCAATGCACAAGCAGAGTGGACATTGCGGCATGTCCTTAGTGCTGGAAGCTTACTGGGAAAATCATGCCAGGGCACATTGAAATTAGCAGGGCATTCTGTTAAATTGCAGGAGCAAGGCTATTTATTCGGTAAGCATCTAGCATTGGCTTGGCAGGCTTGTTTAGATCGTGAACCATTTATGCCTGGAAGTTCAGGGCCTTTCAGTCTTGTTTGTGCTCCGGTTATGTTCCATCTGCAACATGATCCGAGTTTATATGCTGAAATTGAAAAGGGGCAAGATGATGTGCAAGATGTTGATTATGAGGCTGTTCGTAAGGCTATTTTAGAAGGACCAGGGTTAGACCGTACCCAAAAACTGCAACGTGAACATTCCCAAGCTGCTCTAGATGTTTTAAATCAGTTGCCTCTTTCTGATGCGCGTACCGCTTTAGCTAATATTATTGCAGCTATACAGGATATTTAGATGTGATCAACGAATTATTGTGGGTTTAGAATTATACCATTCCAGAGATTAAACTTTGGGGTACCAAACTTTTTAAGAAAGCGCTTATCACCAAGTGGGGTACAAATTGTACGCCGCCTTTTACTATATGTTTTTAGCATATTTTTAATTCTGAATGAAAATATCTACTAGAAATAAACAAACAGCAATTGGTTACACAAAATTCATTCAAAATATTTTTTATTATAAAGAAATATTGCTAACAGAATATCATCAATCAATTTCAGTTGCTATTTGTATTGCAGTTGTTGCAATAATTGATTTTGTTTTTGAAAACTATTATTTTCTTGCATTTAGCACAATATGTACGGCTTATCTTATGTGAGACCTGCAAATCAAGTTTACATACACAACACGTGACGATTTCTCTGAGAAATACGCATGCCTATATGCAAGCTAGTGCTAATATATATAAACCCAAGCGGGCTACAAAGTGTACCCCAACAAACAAAATTATTATATTTACTTAAAGCATTATTAGAGGCAATGGTAGTAGGATAATAAATTTAAAAAAATAATCCTTAAAATACACATATTTTTGTACGTCTACAAAATGTACCCCCTTGGTAGGCCAAAGGTTAATTTAATAGCACGTAAGTATTAGCAATAAAACATGATAGTAATTATTTAAAGCAGAGACTGGTAAAACAACTAAACATGACTTTGTTTAGATTTTGTTGCAAGTACCTACTTAAATAAGCGTATATTTTTAAGCTGCAACACATCTTCCTGAAACTAAGAGGATGGATGCAATATAAAACCAAAGGGACCATATTAATGTACTTAAATATATTTTTTATACTGAATTTTAATTATACATTGGTGACTCAAGATATCAGCAATATTTAATAATTTTGTAAACAGTTTTTGCTCTTAAACTACATAGTTAATATTCTGAATCACCAACTTTAGAAAATGGAAATTCTGTAAACATTCCATTTTACTTTTCCGTCAGTAGTAGCCCTACAGAAAAATATCAATTTCATAAAAAAGGGATTTGTTTTAAGATGAATATAGACTTTGAAATCAAAAGACATTGTGTGAAGTATCATTTTACTAGACTTTTAATGCCAAATTAAAACATATTTTGCATACACCACTTTTGTTTAAATTGTATGATGATAAAAATCAGTTGGGTATCTTTGATGCTGTCCAGCATTAAAGTATCTTTGAACCATTGAAAGTTTACATAAAGCTAAGAAGCCTAATTGAATAAAAATTAAAGCTAACTGCTTTTTATGGCAATTATTCTAAAAGTAGAATTTTCAACAGATTCTACTGTTATATATTGTGATGTTACGGACCTTGGACAATTTATACAAATATACCATTGTTACTATATACTTCTTGGAAGATAGGAAAGTATTTTGGTGTATATTATTATTTATTATTTAACATTATTTATTATTCTGGTAATAATGCAGTATAATATTGTAAAAGTCAGCTGTTTTGTAGTATTAATTATTATACATTGAGTTATTTTTTAAGTATCGAATTATAATTATGGTGTAATAAAAACGGTTGTGGCACTTATTAAGAGAGGGATTTATATTTTTATGTTTATACAATATTTTGTAATTTTATATAAGCATGTTAAGAAATTATAATAAAATAATTGTTTTTATTATTTCACGAGTAATAATTATGGTGTAGTAAAAATGGTTGTGGTCTAATTAAGATTGGGAATTTTTATATTTGTATTTGTATAAAATATTTTGTAATTTTATATAAACATGTTAATAAGAAAATATATAATTATTAATGTTATGTTGCTTTTTTATATTTAGTTAATAAATTTGATGAGGTGTACTATTTCTGCTTGAATAAAGTCATTCATAAAATATTTTCATCAAGGACATAACTATAGAATTCTTCGGTATAATAGACCCAGAGATTATTCTGCACTTCCTAATATGATCATAACAGATGTTCTAGAAAGACTCGTACAATGAATTGGTTTAGTACTGAGTTAGTACGTGTAGGTCAAAATATGCTCTGTTACATAAAGGTTATTTTTAAAGATCAATAGGACACAAGGTTTGTGTATACAATCTAAATTGTTTTTTATGTAAAATTTGGTAAATGATACTCATCGTTTGCAGTGGCGGCTTGTACTAAAGGGCACAAGGGCACGTGCCCACCCAACCACCAAGATAAACACAGAAAGAAATTCGCATGTAATTCAGTGCATTATTTTAATTTCATTATTTTAACGATGGTATCAAATTTTCCTTCCGCACCACGGGCGCGGCTAACGCGCTCAAAACTATTTTCCGGGGAACGGTCTGATTTGTACCTATGTAGAACAAGATTCGGTTGCCTATCGGTTATCTGCGCTATACGTGATATACCAGGCGAATGGGGCACCGAGCGATTTGTTCCCCATTTAAAGTCAACGTTTGAATTTCGACCGCAGTGTTTTGTGTTTTCGCGCAATCGCGCGTTGTGAATTCAAAGACGAAAGTGACGTTTTTTCAATGATGGAAGTTAATTGTGTGCAAAATCTTTTAAAAAACCCGCTATCATTTGAGGAAAAACTTTTAATTAAGAAGAAAGGAAGGCATATTCCTGATCTTCAGATAAACTACAGTTCGACAAGTAAAATCCGAACGTACAATAGAATATCTATGAAAAATACGATTGGATGTGCGGATGTTCAGTAACAAATAAACTGTTTTGTTTCATGTGCTTATTTTTAAGAAAGAGGTTAGTGCATGGAATAAACAAGGGGTGAATGATTTAAAACACATTGCAGAGAGGGCAAAGAAACACAAATCTTCCGTTTCTCACATGAATGCGTGCATGGATTTTAGTGTTTTAGGCAAAGTGGACATCCGTGAACAATTAGAGGGTACTTATTTGCGACATAAAATTAAGTACAACGAAGACGTGGAAAAAAATCGTCATATTTTGCGCCGGTTAATTATGTGTATTAAATTTTGCGGCTTCTTTGAACTGGCGTTGCGAGGTCACGATGAGACATTAAGATCAAAAAATCCAGGAATTTATGTAGCGTTAATCAACTTTGCTGCCGAATTAGACGCTGTGCTTGCAATACATACGAAAGGTTCACAAGTGTTTAAAGGCGTCTCAAAAACTATTCAGAACGAATTGCTAGATGCAATGTTGCAAATTTACAAGCAGGAAATATTAAAAGAAATTAAACCTGCAAATTTCATTGCTTTGGAGGCCGATGAAACTACTCATAGACGTCTTTTCCAGCATGAAAAATAGGAGAATGGATTTTATGTACAAAAAATAGGTAAGTTTTTTCTTGTGCCCACCCTCTTTCTTAACTCACGAGCCGCCACTGATCGTTTGTATTGGTACCAATCCTGGTAGTGTACACTACCAGGATTGGTACCAATATAGAGGGTGTTCAGTTTTCAAGGGACAATAGGCAACTTTGTTATTTTAAATAAAACACCCTGTATATTTTTTATATTGATTATATTTTTTAATGCAAAATTTAATTCTAGTTAAGATGTATCGGGTATTCCTATACCTAAAATGTACGGTTGTTGAGATTTTTGCGATTGTCAAATTGTTCTACAATTATTTTAATTTTATTTAAGAGCTAGACTTCTTTAATTTCGGTATTGTCTTATAAAAGTTACAAAATAACGACAAATTGCAAAAATTGCATAAACGTTAAATAAATAAAAGCGGCTACGTTGCTGTTAACTGATTAGAACGAATAATAGTACCTACATCTGCCGTGTAAAATTGTTCAAGTAATATTTTCCATTGTAAAGACTTTAGATAATGTAAAAAGGTTCGTTTACCTGCGAAGGGTATTAATAACAAGCCTTGAGCTGACTAGGAACGTAAATCTTAACTTGCTCGACTAATGCAATATTAGTTGCATACTCTGTAGGATTTTGCGACATTACATCTGAATGCGATTGTACAGTATTATGGGTTATGTTTACTTTTATTTGTTGTAACAGGTATGCACTTTAATTTGCATGAATTTTGAACTGCAAATCCATGGATGGAAGTACTGAAAAAACAGTTAACAAAATTTTTGTGGGATTATTTTGAGAGAGAGATCCGAAGCCATTTTTGTACCCTGTTGCCAATTTAACACTCTTTGAAGTAGTTAGTGCCATTGTACACTAGCTCAGGAGTATTTACCAACAACTTTAGGTACCTACTCTCCGAGGCACTGGGGTAGTAGTGTGTTAGGCAGGTTCCAGTCACCTATTCAAGTGGTGACCATGCGAATAAAACAGTTAATTCAGCACAACAAACAACAGTATGTTAAAAGTATACTACAAAAGTTAGGATTACAGTTGATTTTTGTAAACGAACTTTCCAAAGGCAATTTTTATTTTTTATTAGAATTCCAGAGGCATTCCTTCCTACCTTGTCATTCGTTATGAGTAGAGAACGGAATATACGCAGTCGATTATTGCGGAAATATGAGCATATATATGCACACCTTTTTTTAAATATATGCAGTAAATTCTGAAAATATGCAATATAGCATATGTTCAAAATCGACTTTAAAAACGATTTATGATAAATTGATAAATGTTAAAAAGATAAAACCAAATATACGCATTAAAATTCACAAAGAACAAAACATTTTCAATAATTTTATTCTATTAACAAAATTACAGCAATACAGAATAATTAATTATATTTATATATTTATAGTTATCACTACAAATCAGCTTATGCTAAATTTTAAACTATGATTCATTATTATGAAAACAACTTACAACTAAATATTTTTCAAAATTTTCAAGAAGAAAGTTTATGTCTTCAATGTCTTGTATCGGTAAACATGTATTTGTAAATTGAAAACGATCGTTCAACATCTACCGACGTCATGGGGCATTTGCAAATTTTGAAGTTGTATTAGGATCTAAATTTAATTCTTCAACAAATTCGCCATTGAGAACTCTATTTATGTCTTTTAAAACAGCATAACCAGGATTCTTTTTCATTACCGAATTATTATTTTTCCAAAATAATTACCTCAATTTCACCTCTTACATTTCTACACGAATTTTCAAACCGGGTTATCGGCTCCAAAGATTCGTTTAGGGTCATTCCTTGTTTTTCGAACTCTGTTATTGACTTTGACACAAAACTGTAGTTGCCTTTAATGAATGCCAGTTGTTCTACTTTTGATGATTTAATTACTTTTTTGCAATTTTCAACTGCAATACTAGTACTCGAATCGTTGATTTCATGTATGACATTTTTTATCCCATGAAAATTATCTGCATAAAAAATAGCGGCCTCCAACCATGTACCCCATCGGGTTATAATTGGTTCTGGAGAGAGAGGAGTGTTTGGAAGTTTTTCTTTATAAAATTGAACTCTTAAGGGCTATTTTAAAAATACTTTTTTTGTGTTATTGATTAAATCATTAATCAATGGAAATTGGTTCCTAATTTCTTCAGCTATTCGGTTAAACCCGTGTGCCATACAAGTAATGTGAATTAAATTCGGGTAAAATATTTTTAAGTTTCCCCCGGCTTTTACTATATAAGGGGTAGCATCCGAAACCATCAGGAAAATTTTATGGACAGGGGTTACTTCCGGTAGAAAAAAATTGGAAAGCCCCTCTTGAATAAAACGCGTTATTGTTAAATTGCTGGTTTTTTCAAGATGTTTCGAGTAAATAAAAAGTGAAATTCCTTTTTCTATTTCGTGAAGAATTCCAATTAGTAAATGAGCAACATAGCGACCACAACTATCAACAGTCTCGTCAACTATAAAGTAAATATAATTACTGCCAATAATTTGCCTAATTTGTGACAATGTATCAACATAACAAGAATCTACATAGTTTTTTCTACGTGTGCTTTCATTTATAATGTTGTATTTACAATATTTTTGTAAAAAATAGTTTACTAATAGCAAGCACAAGTACTTTAGAAAGAATACAGTGTAGAAAGGGATTTAAACGTTCAAAGAAATATTACAATATACAAGATCTATCTACAATAAACAAGGGCTTACTGCAGAACCTAGTGTTTACCCAACTTCTGAGAAAATTAATTACGTTTAGAATAAACTATCTGCGACCTTACTCATACAAAATGCAAAACAAGCTATGATGTAAAAAAAACACCGTTACATAAAATTGGAAACCAATCGGAAAAAAATAAAAATATAAAATTTATGCATAAATATGCAGACTTTGCCTAAATATGCAATAATTAATTAGTGCTAATTAACTCTAAACACCGTGATTCGTCCACATTATCGATTGTTTCGCAAGATAAGCAAAAATGATATTATATGCAGTTTGCATAAAATCCGTTCTCTAGTTATGAGCTACTTTTAGAACACAATCAAATCTACATTGATGAAATGATAATTGCTGTCCATAAAAAATGGAGCTGCTACAAATTTTTAATGATTTAATTAAATTTATATTTTATGTTGAGTTTATACTTCCGTTCAATATATTAAACGCTTAATTTCAATGTGTCCACTATTTTCATAAAACTTTTTAAGTAATTAAAATGAAATTAATTTGACAATGTTAACCTTTAAGGAGACGCCTCCGAATTTGTGACATTTTTTAAGTCTGCCAAGAAAGACATAATTACAATGTTTAAAATCAATAAAAAAACTTGCGCTAGATTAATGTTGGTGTGTCATCAAATGGTATTTGATGCAAACTATCTACGTTACTATGGTAATGATATTATTTACTTGTATGTCAAACAGTAAAGCACCTTAAAGTTGATTTTTCTGCTTGCGTATATTAATAGTGTTGATAATGTTTATTTTTACAACGCGAGAGTACGCCGATATCCATTATTATATGTACCTACGGTTTTTGTGATGGAAACTCAGTAGCAGCTGCTCGAGAATACGGGTTGAGATTTCCAAATCGGCGACTACCGGACCGACGCGTTTTCCAACGAGTGCACAAACACCCACATGAACACGGAACTTTGCCGAAATTGTCGACTGAGCGCCAATATAGCAAGTACTAGACAATGAGGCAACATACTGCGAGTGTGGAGAACATTAAAACGTCATGGTTTATATTCATTTCATATTTAGTTTATTCAGCCCTCTTACCTACAGATTTCTCTAGTCGTATGGATTTTTGCCGCTGAATCATTCAAAATCAAGACCTACGTAATAGAATTTTATTCACGGATAAGCCAACATTTACAAGCAATGGATTAATGAACAGAAAGAACAACCACTCTTGGGATTTGGAGAATCCACACGAAATCACAGTGTCAAATTATCAACGGGTTTCAGTGAATATCTAGTGGGGAAATATTGATAACATGCTCATTGGTCCATTCGTTTTGGAGAACCATTTACCGCCGACAGATATTTAAATTTTCGAAGATCATCTGGGAGGATTTGTTAGGAGCGTTTTTCGTTGAACGTGTTTATTCAACTCGCAAATAAGTTTATTTCAAAGAAACCAAGCTTCACATATTTCTTGTATACTTATCGTAAGGTTAGAGTGTTGGAATTGAGCCGTGCTTGGACCATTGACAGACGAGGGTCGCAATTAAGCGACACCACATATGGAAACATGAAAAAGAAAAGGACTCACCAATCTGTTGCTTTTATTAAGTACTGTAATATGACTCACCGGGGGGCCCACCCCTCTTCACTCCGCTGTACGGGCAGGTTACTGGTAACACTAGTATGAAATAATTAACCCTTTGATTGGACCGCTCAGGTGATAGTTAACTTCCACATCATTGACCATTAGATAATTACTTCTGTTTTAATACAATTTGAACATCTGAAATCCAGTAGCACTGGCGCACTCTCGAAAGAGTCAATAGGCGATTGATTAGATCCCCTATGTCTCTGTGACACACGATGAATTGCAAAGAACGTATATATCACAGGATTTTGGAGTTTATTGCTCCGGGGAATCGTACTGTTCCGACCAATTCTATGCACCCTAAGGTGCCAATAGGGGATTGATTAGATCCACCTATTTCTCTGTGACAACCGTGCGAACTGCCCAGCACGAAACATGTAACACAGGATTCGTTAGGGCATCTGCTCAAGCAATTCCTTAACTACCGTGGCTAGCCACACTTGTACAAGCTTTCAATATCACCTGGCCCAACTTTGAGATCTCTCAATCACAGAGACCTCTCAGGCACAACCACACTCATATAACGAACATTACTGATCAGCAATCACACTTTATCTAATTGTAGCTACATACCAGAATATTCAATCACTAGTGCACTATAATAATTAGCTAGCTACATGCATAATACGTGCAACCGAAACAAGACGTCAAAACCATCTCCGATCTTATACACGGGCTTTCCTTCGTCCGTCCCCTTACTTAAAAACGTCTGCTTCGTGTTTCCACCCTCGTGAGGTCAAGAATGCGACCCTAAAATCTCAATTAGTTACGCACACATGGCAAGTGTTGATTTTACTCAGATATTATTAAACTTTAAAGGAACAGTTTACCTTTCTTTATTTGAATCACCAAAATATATACAGTTTATACCAAAATAAATTTTTACACCTAACAGATTGTTAAATGATTTCTTTCTGGCGATCAGGAATGGCATGTGGTACCAGCACGATGGTGCCTCTGCGCACTTTGCGTTACGTGTAAGACAATTTTTTAACCAACGGTTTGAAGGGCGTGTAATTGAGAAGAGAACAGCACCCCTCGCTCCCAATATTTCCGGGCTTAACTTGTTTAGTTTATTATTTGTGGGGCCATATGAAAGATATGGTATACCAAACACCATCAGAGACCGTTGAAGATCTTAGGAGACACATTTTTGAGGCAGCTGAACTAATTCGCAATAGGTATCAATGATATGTTACGTAGGGCAACCAGATCTCTCTTAAGAAGAACCAGAATGTGTCTCGAGAGCAACGGTGGCCATTTTGAACAATCTTTATAGTGAATTTAAACTAAAATAAAAATAAATATTGGTTTTCCTGAAATTGTAATTATTTAATAAATAATAATTTAACACTCTGTATTTTGAAAACAGTTTACTTTAGGGCATAACTTTATTAGAATTTTTAACTATATTTGGTCTAAAGATTACGTATACGAAGTAGTAACCTCACGTTGTGCGACACCCTGTATATAACTGTTATAGCTAATTTATTGGACATTGTAATTACGTAATATGTAGGATGATCCATTACATTTTTAATAAGTACATTATAAGCGAATATCTTGTAAAGTGTGTTTAGGGCATGAACTGAAAATGTTCCCTTTAAGGGGTTTCTCATATGTTCTATTTTTAAAGGTTCAAATTTACATTTTATGTATTCGAAAAATCTCTTTTTAGTGGGTGATGCCTATGCCAGTAGCTGAACAAACCCCGAAAATTTCAACCTTCTAGGTTCAGCGGCTTGGGCTGTGCTACGCCAACACTTTCTTTTATATACATATATAGATTACTATTTTAAATACTTATATTATTTATGTTCAAGTGGTAAACAAGCATCCACTGTACTGTACCTAGTATGTTACTTTTCTGCAAACATCAAATGAGGAAATACAAGTGAACTAATATTTATTTTATATTTGATACCAAAATGTAAATAAATTTGAGGAAAAATAAGCGTAAGGGTTGAATAAACCACTTAAAAGTGAAAATTCCAGAGAGGTGCAAGAGCCCTCCCATTGCGCATTACTGCGGGCGCCCATGCAATTTTCTGTAAGTCCCTTTCCTTAATAGCATTTTTCCGTAATTTCCATTATAGAAAAACTTGTAAAAGTTTTTAGGGAGTTCTGGTCCCCTCGTACGCCGAACCAATGGTTGACCGTATAATTTATTATTGCATTGAATGTATGTTATTTTGAGACACCATGTATGTATAGCGACACTGTATTTTTTATTGGTGTTTATCCAACAAGAGCGAATCGCGCGCAACAAAACTTATTAGAAATTATGAATCTGATTGGTTGAGAGCCATGCTTGATTATTATTTGTTATATTTATTTAAAAATGGTCGATTTTGTTTTCTTCTACTTAAATCGTGGTTTTGTTGAAGAAAAAACACGCGAATGCTTGGAAAATTGGCATTCAATGAAACAGAAACATATTTGGACCATTGTGAGGTTACAATTAGTCTAATTTTGGTTAATTTCTGTTGAAGAGGTAAATATTACTCTAAATATTGTACGATATGGATTTGGACTTTGAGCCTTATAGTAGCACGTGCATATTACGTTAATGTAGGGCTTATCTGTTTTAAACGATTTTATAATTTATCGTGTAATTGCGTCTTCTTATCAAAATAATAAGCAACTTGTTTTCTATAATTTACGATTGTGTTGTAGATGTTTCTTGTGTATGTCGGCATATCAAATATGCAAATTTTTTATTCCTACCATCAATTTTCAAAATTGAACTTGAAATTAACGTGATTGTGCCATTCCTTCTAAGACAAAGTTAGAATAAGCGGCGCGCTGCTTATGTGGGGTTATGTTATAATTGATTAGCTACTGGAGGCAGTATTAGATTGATTACCTAATGCGCATTTTTACAACTCGTGTAAAACTGTTAAACACAAATATATTAAGCTAATATCTTTTTATAATAAAACTTCAGCAATGGTTCAACTTAATTTGCTGGTATGGAAGCCACAATTACAATTAATACAGAGACGGTGGAAACTTCACCAGGTAGGATTTCAACAAGCCTGTGATTTGCATCGAGCTGTAAGTGAAGCAGAGAAAATAGTGGGCTATCCAACTTCGTTTTTGAATCTCCGATGGTTACTCACTGATGAACTGGCCAATGTGGCCCTGCATTTTCGGAAGTTGATAGGGACAAATCATCCAGTGCTTGAAACAGCTCGGTAAGACCAGCAATACAGTCGAACTCCCATTTAATGATTTTTATATATAGTGAGATTGTCAGGATTGTGACCTTTAGGCACAATTACATGTAAAAATCAGTTGTGAGTTGGATGTAACAACTTCATACTGTGGTATTAACTAACTTTTAGCTAATTACATAACATTTTGAGCAGATGATCAAATACTACCTTTTAAATTGGATTTTTCATAGAAACAATACTGTTAACATAACATGTGCATACATTATGTTCTGACATAAATGGTTCTATACTACCCTCACTATTTAGACCCTGGAAACAGTAAAAGCTGATTAAATTGAGGCAAAGTAGAAGAATTTAATGTCGAAAAATAATGTTAAAAGACCTATTGTTTTTAACTTACGGGCAAAAAATGTTTTGTTTCTTGTGTGTATCTCTTAATTTCAGAGGTTTGAAAAAATCAGAAATGCTGCCTTAAGATTGATTTTAATTCCCTCTTACCTACCTATCTCTAACTATTATTATGGAGCTTTCACAGATCTTGTGTGACGTAAGGAGGTAAGGCTAAGCTAGTTTGTGCAATGCACAACAGGGCCCGTCTCTGCGGGTTACCATGTTGGTGCGTAACCGTGCTTAACCTGCCTGGTGTGTGGTGTATTTATTTTTTGTGTAAATGATCTTGTTACTCCCTTTAGTGCGATCGTAACACCAGGAGTGCTATTAATTTCATCCCCAATGGCAAAGGGAGACCAGAACCCAATACCGATCAGCCAGGGAATTAGAAAAATTTCCGACCCATGGGGTGATTGAAACTTGGAAGCGTTTGGACTATTATATTCAAAGCTTGGCTCTCTTACCACTGAGCCACCCTAATCCTTCTTATCTCTAGTTACAAATATAATATATTACTTTTAGTTTTTAAAGAACTAATGCAACCACAAAAAATAATTTCCTTCTACTTGAAGAAAAGATGTTCAGAGATCTATATGCAGTATAAATAACAGAATTAACAAACGATGAGCTACATTTCTATTTTATTAAAAATTAAAGAAATGCTAGGTAGAAGAACTGCTTAAAGTAACAAAATATGACTGATTTAATTGACATTACGACTATAGTTGTTTCATGCATATATTTCAGCACTTCAGGCCCTGGGTGTGTGTGACAATATCTCTCCATTTTACATACCACATTAGCTCTCACCATTCTGGCACTTGTACTTCCTTCACTGCCAATGTAAACTTATCCTCCTGATTTAACACCCATTGTACACTACCAGTCTTATTATGTTTTTATGTACACTCACTTTCGCTACTGTTGATATGTTTTTTCATAGAATATTTGTTTTCGACACACATCTTGTATTTGTTATCATTCTTTCTATGGTGTGTCCACAGACTTATTCTCAACATGGGGATCTCGCTTATTATGAGAGATACAGATTTGGTTAAATGGAATGAAATACTCCTTAGGTAAAGTTGTACCAAACCCCATAAATAAACTTTCGATATTTAACTTAGTTTTGGAACTGTAGCAAATAAAGTGAATTTTTACTTTTTTATTTTTTTCCATAACTCATTTATTTTAAGAGGAAGTCGAATTTAATTTATACTTTCTTAAGGCACTTTTTTAATAGGAATCTAGTGGTGTATTCAGATTTTTGAAAACTGTCGTTGTAATTGAGTTACAACGGTCAACTTCATTTTTTCTTATGGAGGTCGTAGTTGGCTATGACACCACTGGAAAGAGAATTTTTTTCTCTTTTCAAAAATGTATAATTTGTTATACCTACTATCAAAATTAACGGCTAAAAAATTTAAAAAACTTTTTAATGTAAAGTTTGCCAGTTGAAGATTCTGAAGTCAAAAAACAATCGAAGCTATGGTGACAGCAATTGTTTGTTTAGACATAGTTGACTGTCAAATTTATTTGGTTTGTAATTTACATTTTCAATAAGAAAATCAATAGTGAAATAAAATCTTAAATTAATAATTGTTTATTTATTAATAAATCGTATTCCTGACATAATGGAGCGGTTCAGTAACAGTGATAAGTTTGATATGTTATCATGTTACATTCTGTCTCACAAAAATTCGACGAGAGCGGCCGAACTGTACTTAAACCATTATCCAGAAAGAAGACAACCTCACCTATCTACTTACAGAAATTTGAAGGTAAATTTAATAGATCACGGATCATTTATTAAGCCGTATAAAAACCCTCAACGTATAAGTGAAGAAACCAAAACTACCGTTCTACAAGCAATTGTTGAAAATCCAAACACTTCAACTCGGGAAATTCAGCATAACACCGGCATTCCCAGATCTACTGCTCATAAGATTTTGGCATCCCATAAATATTATCCGTATAAATATAATGTGTGTCAATCTTCAAGGCCAGGGGACAATGAAAGACGAAGAGAATTTTGCGAGTGGTATACTAGGTAATGTGATGCTAATAATAACTTTCCTTTCCAAATATTATGGTCCGATGAATCTAATTTTACAAACAACGGTTTATTTAATAGACAAAATTTAAGATATTGGTCTACAGAAAACCCTCATGTGCTCAGAACTGCTCGAAATCAAGTGCGATTTGGATTTAATGTTTGGTGTGGCATATTAGGGTCACAATTGATTGGCCCAATAATTTTTAATGAAACACTAACGTCTGATGTATATCTGAATTTACTTCAATACAATGTTGAAGATTTTCTGGATGAAATACCTTTAGCAGAGGCTCATAATTGCTGGTTTCATCAGGATGGTGCCCTGGCACATAATTCAAGAATTATTATGAATTACCGCATTCGGCGTTTTGGTAACAGGTGGATCGGAACTCGTGGACCAATTGCGTGGCCACCAAGATCTCCTGATCTGACGCCCCTCGACTTCTTTATTTGGGGTTATATTAAAGACAAAGTCTATGTTCACACCTATGATAATGTAGACGAACTTCGTGAACGAGTAATTCAAGCATTTCAAGATATTCCAAGGCGTATTTTACACAAAGCCGTTCAATCTACTATTCGTAGATCCTACTTATGTTTGGAAAATAATGGCCAAGTGCTTGAACATCTTTTGTAATTTCTGTTTATAATTTATATTTTTCCAAACGTTCTATGTTGTTAATGAATAACTATTATTAAATAAATTTTCTTTATTTCTTGTTTTTGATTTCAGAATCCTCAATTGGAAAACTTTACATTTAAATTAAAAAGCACTTTTAAATTTTTTCGCCGTTAGTTTTGATAGTAGGTATAACAAATTATACATATTTGAAAAGAGAAAAGAATTCTCTTTCCAGTGGTGTCATAGCCAACTATGACCTCCATAAGAAAAAATGAAGTTGACCGTTGTAACTCAATTACAACGACAGTTTTCAAAAATCTGAATACATCACTAGATTCCTATTAAAAAAGTGCCTTAAGAAAGTATAAATTAAATTCGACTTCCTCCTAAAATAAATGAGTTATGGAAAAAAATTAAAAAGTGAAAAATTTACTTTTTTTGCTACAGTTCCAAAACTACGTTAAATATCGAAATTTTATTTATGGGGTTTGGTACAATTTTACCTGAGGAGTATTTCATTCCATTTAACCAAATTTGTATCTCTCATAATAAGCGAGATCCCCATTTTGAGAATGAGTCTGTGGACACACTGTATATATACGTATATATGTGGTCTCACCTCGAAAACATTTTAGTCAGATACAAAAATATAATCCCATCAGAAGAATCTTTGTTATCAGAACCTGAACAACATATCAAACATTATATTTTAAAAGCAAAATCGTATTTGGATAAATGCAATCCAATTTTAGATCATTGCGAATATCAGTATTAGCAACCAGCTTGATTTATTGTTAAATAATAAGAGACCCAGGTATTGTCCAACAACACCTTTATTTTCATCCATTGCTTTTACGCAGTCTCCACCAGCTTATGAACTCTTGAGTGATTATTTAATTCTTCCAATCAAAAGATATTTGCTTTATATATATTCTTCTTTAAATGTATCTCCAGATAAATCTAATGGTGCACATTATCTTAAACAAGTCTTTTCTAATTTATCTTGTAGAGAGAGATATGTAAATTTATTAATTGATGAAGTTTATGTCAAAAGTGGTTTAAGTTATAAGAATAGTAATGTTGTTGGTTCTGCAGAGAATGCTGCAGAACTAGCAAAAACAGTTTTAACATATATGATTTGTTATTGTTTTGGATCATTAAAAGAAATTGTCCGTTTCTGTTTTGTAAAGGCAATTAAAGGTAAACAGATGAAGGAGATAACCGAAAATGTCATACAATTTGTACAAAATTCGAACTTCACAGTGCTTTCAGTTATCACAGATAACAATCGAATTAATCAAAATATGTATCAAATAATTTCAAATTCAGAATATTTGATTAATCTCAATTTGATAATTTAGAAATTTACCTGAGTTACGATAGAGTCCACATTTTCAAAAACGTTAGAAATAATTGGCTCAACAAAAATGACAATTTAAAGACCATTACGTATCCCGATTTTGATAATTACGATATAGAACGAAGGGCAGGTTTTGGGCATTTGCAAAAGCTATATACAAAACAAAAAACTGATACGATCAAAAATTGTTACAAACTAAATTATAAGTCGTTGTATCCGTCGAATATGGAAAGACAAAATGTACTTTTAGTGGATAATATTTTTCATTGTTCTACAGTAGCCGCACTGAAAACTGACCCAAATTATACCGAAACTGCAAACTTTGTAGAGATTATTCACAAATGGAATATCGTAAATTCTAAAAGTATTACAAAAGGGATTATCAAAAGAAACGAGTTTACAGGGCCTATATCCGATTTAAATGACGAAAAATTGGTGTTTCTCAAAAACTTTTTAAATTGGGTTCAACATTGGAAAAAATTTACGGAAACAAAACTGGTTTGTCAAAAAACACAGGTGACTCCCTAGAGAGAAACACTATAATTTTGTTTAGGGTCAGTGAAAAAGCTATTAAAGACTTACATATTCCTTACGTGTTATTAGGTAAATGTCGAACAGATAATTTAGAAAAACGATTTGGCAAATACAGACGGTTATCAGGCTGCAATTACAACATTTCCTACAGACAAGTTATAGAATCGGAAAAAAAGCTTCGCATTAAAAGAATTTTATCCCTCGTAAGCAAAAATAAATTACACTTAAAACAAATCACTGTTGACCTAAATGCCGATAATTCCAAATGTGATAAAAAAATACTAAATTGAGAAATAAATTTGTCTAGACATATATTAAGCTCAAATTATCTAGAATTTAGTGAAATTAACGAAGGGAGTTTTATCTATGTATGTGGTTATTTATCAAGCTGTTTAGTAAAGCAATTAGACTGTGAAATATGTGTATCAACTATAAGAAATATAAAAGGCGTTAACATTGGTAACCAATATTTTGATTACCTACAACGAGGCGGGTTAACAGTACCCACTGATGAAGTAATTTCTGCAATATTTCATTTATACGCAATATTTGACTACATTATAAATAATTCTGAATTGGAAGCACAACTTTTAAAACTTGCGAACCAAAAAGATTTATTAATAGAACTTGCAACGATTAGTTTAAACGCAAACAGCTTTTTTGCCGAAAATTTTTTAACTATTCCTGTGGCAATAATTTCAGGTACTCCTAAGCCTGGGCCACCTCAGGAATAGAAGAATTAAAAATCACCAAAATAACCAATAACCCTGGGCTATTCCCCTACAAACTGCTCCAAGCGAAAAACCAAGTTGACAAATGGACTTTCATCAAAAATATCAAAGGCAAACAATTACTTCAGGAATTGAAAATGTGCGTGAGAATATAGAAAATGTGTAAAAATCTTCAACGCCTACAAAAATGGACCTAAATACAGTAAGGAATTCAATAACTATTTCAATTTATTGAACACAACACTTCAAGAAGCCTCAAGAAAAATTAATCAATTGTTCCCAACAAGACCGAAAAGATCAATAATTGACGGATTGGGATCTTTAATTAAATTTATCAGTGAATATCTGGACGCCCAAGATGGAAACGATTCGAATAAGCAATTCGTGAATTACAAAAAACCCAAGAAAATCAAAAGGAGGTTATTGTAAAGCAAATTACACTGACCGATCAAATAATCAACAGTGTAAATGAAACTATAAATAAAATAGCAAACAATCAACTAGTTCTACAATCCCAGATTCTGCAAGTAGAAGCAACCATCAAAAAAATGTCAATGAATCAGAACGAAATGTTTCCACTACTCGATATTCATACTGTATTTTTACAATTGATCTCTCTATTAAACTTAATAATGCACATAACGAACAACTTAGAAAAAGCAGTCACGTTTGCCAAATTAACAACATTTCACCCTTCAATAATGGACCCAGAAGATTTGGAAAAACACTTAAAATTTATTAATACAAAAGTGAATAGTGAACAACTTCCCTTTGAGCCCACAAAAGACAACATTCTTCTTTACGAACAAATAGTGATAGTGAAAGCTTATCAAATTAGTTGTAGAATAGTGTTCATCATAGAAGTGCCCCTATGCAGTCCCGAAATTTATGATTATTATCATTTGTATTCATTACCTGTAAAGAACGATAATAAGTTTCACCAAATTATAATACCGCAAAATAAATACTTATTATATTCAGAACAAAATTACATTTCAACTAATGAAAAATGTAAACCACTAAGAAATAACTCTTTCATGTGTAATATTTATTGCAGAACAAATGAATTTTGAAAACTCACTTTGTGAAACGCAATTAATTTCCTTTTCAAAAAATTTAACTTGCCGAAAAAAACATTTTAAATTGGAAAACTACAAAATCCAAAAGATAAATGTAGATTTATGGCTATTTCTTACCGCTAATGAAACAATTGGAAAAAGTAAATGAAACAATGAAAATAGCAAGTTTCCCCTTCAAGGAACTTTTGTGATTCAATTACCAATTAAATGTGAAATACAAATTGGAAATACAATTTTACGAACCAATCGATATTCCCTAGAAACTTTTAAAAATCTTGATCTACCATTGGTTATTGCAGATATTCCAGAACAATAAACAAGAATTTATGCAAAATTACCTTATTCATTTAGAAAATGTTAAATTGGACGATAGTCTGCATTTACGAGAAAAACTACAACATTTGCCAAATTCATTGGAACCAAATAATTTGCACAAGTACACGTATCCAGTTAATTTTACACTTATTATCTTTCTAATAATTGCATTAATTATTGTATTTGTGTTATATAAGTTTAACCTAATTCCAAACATTTGCAAGAAAACTAAAAAGCCAGAAAAACCTGTTGAAATAGAGATTAAACCTTAGAAAAACGTAAAAGCTTATTTCCTATCTCGCCGATGGAGGAGTTATGTTAATGAACTTGCCGACTAGATAGAGCTTTCGTAGATTTTGTATCATGCGCGTGTTAGATAAGCAAAGGTTATATATGCGAGTAACACGTTTTTTATGTTAGATATTAAATTGCAAGCTTGTGAACAACTTTAATTCTCCGCCTATTAAATAAACGTTTTTTTAAAAATCTTATTTTTTGGGCGTAAAATATATTTTGTGTCTCCACTAAGCAAATATTTGAAAATATTTTACAAACACTTGTCAAGCGTTTGTCAAATGCTTGCTAACCATTTGACAAATGTTTGCCATGTTTGCCAAACATTTTTGTAAGTTCGCTAAACGTTTATTTATGGTAGAAATGTTTACCGCGAGAGCAGCTTGCAAACATTGCAGTTTAGTCGTTCATGATGTCTTGTGCAAGTGATACCGCATTGCTGGCTGCATCGTATATAATCATGCGCTCGTTATTACAGGGAAAAATTAAAAAAAAATAGAAGGTGGTGGCAAAGACAATTGTTTCATAGTAGAAATGTGTACAGTGGGCGTGATCTTCTGGCTGACCTAAAAGTAGACGATCTCAGAGGATTCAAAAATTTTACAAGAATTTCGTCAAGTGATTTCGACTATCTTGCCAATTTGATTGGACCAAAGGTTCAGAAAATGAATACTAACTTTCGCAACAGTATAAGGGTGAATGAACGATTGGCTATTACTCTACGGTTCTTCGCTACCGGCGATTCATACCATTCTTTGATGTATCCATTTAAAGTGTCGAAATAAACGATCTCCAGAATCATTCCTAAAGTAGCTGAGGCACTAATAACATCGGATTTACAGTCTTACGTCCAGGTAAGCGTGGTATCTAATTATATAACAAACTTACTATCCCCTTCATGTGTAGAATGTCATATTCCTCAATTATATTCTAGGTACCCTCTACCGAAGATGACTGGCTAAAAATCGCTGCAGATTATAACCACCAGTGGAACTTTCCGCATTGCTTTGGTGCAATTGATGGAAAGCACGTGGTTTTGCAAGCACTTCTAAAAATAGGAAGTGACTTCTTTAATTACAAAAAAGACTTCAGCATTATTTTACTGGCATTAGTGGATGCAAATTACTCGTTCATATTTGTGGATGTTGGATGCAAAGGACAAATCTCCGATGGTGGAGTTTTAAAAAATACGGAATTATGGAAAGCTTTACAAGATGGGTCAATAGGTTTGCCGAATAATGAAGCTCCGCCAGGCAGAACTACTAATATACCGTATGTTATGGTTGCCGATGCTGCTTTTGCGTTGCACGACAAAATTATGAAGCCATAACCCCGGCACAACAGTAAAGGTTCAAAAGAACGAATATTCAACTACAGGCTGAGCAGGGCTAGGAGAATATCGGAAAATGCTTTCGGTCTTCTCAGTTCAATTTTTCGAGTATTTAGAAAGCCAATGTTGCTTGAACCCACGAAGGCCACCACCGTCACACTTGCCTGTGTTTACTTGCATAATTTTTTTGAGGGCAAGTAAAACCTCAAAGAGCAAATACTCTGATCCTAGGTGTTTTGATAGAGCAGATGTAACTACAGGAGGGGTACTGCCAGGTAGTTGGAGAAGCGAACCTGGAGAGCGGTTGTTGTTTTTGCCCCTTGCTCCTGTAGCCCGGAAACCAACAATGAAGTCGAAAGAAGTAAGAGAGGAATTTGCAAAGTACTTTATTAGTGAAATTGGTAGTGTAGCTTGGCAAAACAAATATGCTTAACTATATATTGATATTTTGTTATTTCTAGTACGAATAAATGACCAAAGAAAAAGTGCCAAGTCTATCCGTGTATTTTTATTGAGTGGATATAAAAAATAAAGTTGAAGTAATAAAAATACAGTTAGAGTGATAAACGTTATGTGCACAATACTAATTATTGTTTAAGACAAGAAGCCCGTGAACTCCGGTTGAACACTGCAATCCGCAGGCGGGTTGGATACACAAGTCTCTGAATGTACTGAAGTATTTTGACCATGTGGTACCCAGTATGATGAAGACGAATGTGTGCTGTACGAGGGAGATGGCAGCCCGCTATGACACGGTGAAGGCTACGATACGTATGATGGTTGAGATACTGATGTATCAAGTTCCTCAATCTCGGCATCGAACAGAAGAGTTTCAATTCGGTGTTTCAGTATGCATAGTTTTCGAGAGTCTTTCAGCTTACGTAATTTGAGTTCCACCATTTCAACAAAAATCTTCAGCTCGTCCCGTCCTTGGGACTGAGAGTACGATGCTTTCATTATCGCATAGGCCTCATCCAACATTGGATCCTTTGCATCGGCAATTTTTTTCCTTTTTGGGTTTGGCGATAAAAATAGTTTTCCTTTATTCTTTTTTTCTGATGCATCCGAGTTTTCTGCCTTGCCGGTTATAACTTCTACAGCAGCGTATTTGTCAGCGTTATCATTTTCATCAGCACTTGGATTTTCAGAGGTGTCTTCAACCTCAAAAGTGTCTTATTTTTCATTATTTTCACTTTCGTAATCTGCATCCAAGTCGCTGATATGTTCAATTTTTCTTTTCTAAAAATGAAATACAGATTACAAATTGTAGGAGTGGTTATTAGTGGTTACAAATAGACATCGGGATGTACATATAAAAAATGTTCGCTATTTAATTCTACATAACATCGTTAAAAATATACAGAGTGTTCCATTTGCAAAAGTTGAAAAAAATAACTTTGAAGTTCTCAAAATGTGAAAATTAATTATTGAACACCCTGTACATGGTGGCTCTACGATATTGAAACAAGAGCACCCTACAACCTCCTACAATAAGGTCCTTACTTAATTTCGTCTTCAAAGCTGCGGCCGCGGAAGTGGTGAATTGTGAAGTGGAGCAAAGCAAAAATGAAAGTTTTAAAAATAAAATTTATTACTTCTAAATCGGACATTAGATGGCGCTAATATTTTAGATATGAATAAACATAGCAAGAGAAGTGTTAAATATGCAAAAATATTCAGGGCATTACATTTAAAAAAAATAACCTTAAGCGTGCCACACTTTTTTGTAACACCCCGTATATTTGACAATAATTTTAAAGAATGCGCATTTACCCACAGTTTACATCTGCATTAGAAAAATTTTTAACTGTTACGGTATACTAGCTATCGAACTCCTACGCACTATTGCCCCACCCTGTATAATAAACGAAGAACTGGTGTCACGTCACGTGAAATCATTAATTATCGGAAAAACGGTTGCACGATCCTATCCAGATTACTACACAATACTGCAAAATAATTTGAATTATAAGGGTACTTACTTTCATATTTGAACGTGTTTCTCCTGGTTTAAATTTGTCGTCTAGAAATGCAAAGGATTTAAACGGGAACCATGTAGTTTTTACTTTGCCTGGCCCCATACCAGATTTTGTCTTCAGTAAGGTTTTCTCGCGGCGATACTGTGTTAAGAACGAATTTAATTTCTTGTTTATTTGTTCTGGAGTTGCTCCAAGGGCTTCTGCAATTTCCAGCACGGCGTCCGACTTTTTAATTTTATTTTTATAATTTTCATCTCGCGGATTCCACAGCATCGTACGGCTTTCATGCGATTTGATGAAGTGTCGTTTTTTCTTGGACCCATCTTACTTCAGCCATGGTTACGGCGTTTCGGACTCGCTTGCAATGCAAATAATATTGTAATGCCACGCAGCAAACACTCGGGAAACACTGAATGTTTTCGGTCAGTGACGGAACTTTTTACAAACGTTTGAATTAAAACAATTCTGAAAATCTATTACATAAAACACGTCCACATCAGACAAATGTTTATCAAACGTTTGCTAAACATTTTCCAAACGATTAGCAAATGTTTAGCAAACACTTTACAAATGTTTAGCAAATGTTTGACAAACATTTGCTTAGTGGAGACGCACCTTAAGAATGCTACTAATTTAACTAAAAAGAGTACATTTCAGACACTTTCATAAATCAATTATATCTACCCAGGGCCTGATATTGCGCAGGTGCTCCTCCATCTTTCCCACGTGACTCTACGTCGCGTGACGTCACGCGGAGAGTAAACATTTGCTTGTGGCCTCTTGGTCCACATCTATGCGTGGTTTATTCCATTTATTTTTGTGTTATTTTTTTGTTTTTGTTACTAGACATTGCTGTGGTGCGATTTTATAATGCGGTGTGCAATGTATGGTTGTAATAGCGACAACCAAGCGAAAAAATTTGAGGGGATGTGATGTTTTTCCGATTTCCATCAGATTCAACGCTTCTAAAATCATGGCAGAATGCGTGCGGTCGTGAAGATAATTTTAACACAGTAAATGCCAGAGTGTGCTCCAAACATTTTAGTAATTCTGATTTTGTTCGTGATCTCCGATATGAGCTACTAGGATACAAGGCGAAGAATTGCCGGCAGATTATACCTGGAGCAATTCCGTCTGAAAATCTTCTAATAAAATCATGATCAAATTTGAATTCTGCTTCTACTAGCTCTACTAGCTCCGTTTCTGAAAAAATCAGCGAATAGAGAAACGAATTCGTTCAAACCTGGTTACAGAACTTTTAAAGAAGCAGAATACTCAAGAAATAGAGTAAGTTTATAGTAATGTAGTAGCAATTTTATCATGTTGATTTATCGTAGAATCTGTGGTGACGGTTTTGCTGCTTTCTCGGTTAATGAAGATGTTGACAATAATTCACTTCTTGCTTCAGAAGATCTGCATGTTAATTTAGTTGATGTTAAGAGTAACGACATAGGGTAGGTTCTTGTTTTTATTGTGACCATTAATATTGATGTCAAATTAACTTAAATACCTAAAACTATATTATTTATAATTTTTCAGAACTAACACAGACATTGATGACCGTGATAAAATCATTGCTGAGCTAAACAATAAAATTGCACAGTTAGAAAGCGAGAATAACGCGTTTAAAGAGTTATTTACTGCAGAGCAAATAAAGAAACTGAAAAATCCCAAGGGACGTTCACGATGGTCTCTTGAAGATATTGCAAAAGCAATTGTGATTCATTCAGCTGGCCCTAGAGCCTACAGGTTGCTTTAAAAAAAAGGATATGCTTTGCCAGCTGTTTCTACTCTTAGAGCTTGGCTGAAGAAAATTAAAATTTCACCAGGAATTTTAAAACCTGTGTTTAACATCATCAAACAAAAAGATATGACTGACATACAAAAAGTTTGTATTTTATCTTTTGATGAGATCAAGCTTCGAAAAGTATACCTATATGACAAGGCCAATGATAAAACATTGAAGCCGTATGGTTATTCACAAGTAGTTATGCTAAGAGGACTGCTTTCCAAATGGAAACAACCAATTTTTTATGAATATGATTGTAAAATGACTAAGGCCCTTTTATATGAAATAATAAGTTATGTGAAAAAATCAGGTGAGAAACACAACAAACTGCTTAGCTGTTATTATTTTCAATCTATATACTTTTTTAGGTTTCCAAATTGTGGGATTAATTAGTGATCTTGGAGGAGGTAATAGATCATTGCATAACGAACTACAAATAAGTTCTGACAGAACCTGGTTTATAAATCCCGCAAATGGACACAAAATTTATGTTTTTGCAGATGTTCCACATCTTATTAAGTTGATTAGAAATCATTTTATATAGTTAATGGCAAGGAAATTAACAAAGGTGTTATTGATAAAGTTTTGGACTTAACTAGTGGATCTGATTGGACAATTGCATATAAAGTTACGAAAGAAAGTCTTAATGTAAAAAAAACGCTGGAAGACGAAAAGTGAAGTTGGCCACAAAACTATTTTCGCATACTATTTCCTGCGCGATAACTAGATGTGGGATGAATGGTAAAATAGAAGACGAAAACTGGATGGAATGTGCAAAATTTTTCAAACAAGTCGGTATTAGGGGAGAGTAGAGCAGAACCGGGTAATCGGGTCAAACCGAGTACCCCATTTTCTCCGATACTAGCGACACTAGCACGATGGCAACAGTGGAACTAGGAACTACTAATGAAGAAGACGCAGCGGCCAACAGCACCAGTTCGTTGGTCACAGGCGTTTCACGGCAGTGAATTTTCATTGTTTTAGACAGTTTTGCTTACGACGTTTGCCGTACTGTAGGGCTCACTTTCTGGCACACCCAACTTATAGAGAAATCAGGTAATTACCATGTTCAATACAGCATTTAATTATCTTTATTTTGATACAAAGTTATTGCACCTAGCATTTTGCATTGTTCATTAACGCCATGTTTTCAAGAGTAGGGCAGGACCGGGTACTACCCGGTCTTGCCTGCTACATTTTACGATTTGCTATTTATTGTTATTGTTTTGGTAATTATTTAAGAAATGCATTTTAATGTTGAATTTCAAGTTCATTTAATTGTAAACGTATTTTGCAATAGTTTATGCTACAACTAACAGTGATTGGAACGTTACTTTTAAAAAATAACGCGTTCCCGTTACACGTGAATCACTAATAAAAGTAACGCGTTGCCGTCACACGTTACTTATTTTCAAAAGTAACGCGTTCTCGTTACAAGTTACTTTCGCAAGTAACGCGTTACTATAGACGTTTCTTAACTTTTTTTAAATTTTATTTAATTACTCTTATTCTTTGAAATTTTGTTTACTGCGAATGTTACTTAAAAAATTTTTTTTAATTATTTTAAATTTTTATATTTTTTGAAGTTTTTTTTACTTTGGTTTGACGAGTACTAGAACTTGAAATTAGAAATAAATTGTAAGTTTGATGAAGAACTTCTGCTGCAGGAAATTTCTTTAAATTGAATGCAAAGTTTGCATTTGACTTTTATATTTGTGGAATCTGACTGATAATTCTCCATGGTGCACTCAAAAAAATCCCTATAAGACGGCCACGGCAAAACGTTTTCTGAAGAATCCATACCGATTAAATTACACTACGTAATAAATAGGTAATAACTAATAGCGAACAACCACTCCGTGCAAGACAAGAGGTTGCGTAAAACTGACAAAATAAAAAATTTACCCAAACGGGAAAACTTTACGTCATTCTCATTAGGAAGGGTTTACAATTTTGTTACAGCGAAATATTATAAAGATAGATTTAGTGTTTGTGTTTCCAACTTTCTTAGGTATTTAAATTGATAAATTCTGTTATCAGTCGACCGTCCGCCGATGAGCTAGGTACCTAATAGTTACTACTTACCTACTTTAAAATTCTAAAAGAATAATAATACAACAGGTGCTCATTAGTCATTAGTCATTTTCTTGGTAAGATAAAATAAACTGTATTGAATGTAATTGTTTGCAACTACAGTAAATAGCCATTAGCCACAGGGTATGTATGACTAAGCAAATTGTTTGGAGGTAAGATTTTACATTTGAACATTAGCGGCCTCGAATACAATATTGGGGGATTAGAGATTATACAGTTTATGACCTACGTCCCTCATAGACGGCATCTGGCAGATAAATTTTCTGAACTTTATGAATTCGCAAAACATCCTAAAATTTTAACTGTGTATGTATAGGTTAGGTACTGCATTTTGTAGGTTGTTAAAAAATATTTTGTTTACAGTTTACACCAATAAATCGATTTAAATTTAGTTATTTTTTTTAAATAAAAGGAAACAATTAAAAGTAACGTCAAAGTAACGTCTAATACGTTACTCGTTACCAAAAAAAATAACGCGTTCCCGTTACTAGTTCTTTGTGTACAAAAGTAACGCGTTCCCGTTACACATTTCTAAAAAACTAACGCGTTACCTGTAACGCCGTTACTTTTAACGCGTTACTTCCAATCACTGACAACTAAGGATATATAAAACCTTCTAACTAAAGTTGAAGAAACATAAAACATTATAAAACAATTTTTTTTACTTTTATTCAGGATTGAAGATGCCTAGAAAACGCGAACGGAAAGCGGATCGACAGTCATAGAGTAAAGAAAGTATGGAGCAGGCAATAGATGAGGTAATGTCTGGTAGAGCTGGTTATAAAGCATCAAAAACGTTTAACGTCCCTCAAGGTACTCTAGAGGATAGAGTGAACCATATTTTGACAATGGAAAGTAGGCTTTTTGGGTTAACTTTAACTGATGTTCGTAAACTAGCTTATGAACTGGAAGTTAAAAACAATATAAGTAATTCATTTAATGATACGCATAAAATGGCTGGTAAGGATTGGCTGTACAACTTTTTAGCCAGGAACAAAAAAAACTTTCTTTAAGAGATCCAGAAAAAACTTCAATGTCCACGGCAATGGGTTTTAACAAGGTGGCAGTAAACAAGTTTGTCGATCTACTGGAAACCCTATACGAGAAACACAAAATTTTTCCCAGCGACATTTATAATGTCGATGAAACAGGCATTACAACAGTGCCCAACAAGCCCTCTAAAGTGCTTGCCTTAAGAGGGAAAAAACAGATTGGTGCTTTATCATCTGCTGAGCGAGGTGTGCTTGTAACTGCGGAGACTTGTATGAGCGCCTCTGGTTATTTTATGCCTACAATGTTTATTTTTCCCAGGGCAAGAGAAAATGCCCTTCTCGATGACGGACTCCCAGGAAGCTTTGCAAAGTATCATCCCAGTGGCTGGATGCAAGCTGATATTTTACTGGTTTCAAAAGTTTATTGAATTTTCCAGTCCAAGTGCGGAGAACCAGTGCTCCTGATTATTGACGGCCATGCCACACACACAAAAGTGTGGAGTTAATCGAAATGGTCCGATCAAACAATGTCATTTTATTGTGTTTACCGCCCCATTGCTCCCATCGCTTACAGCCATTGGATGTCATGTTCATGGATCCGTTAAGCACGTACTATCAGCAAGAGGTACGCCAGTGGTTTGCTATGCATCCAGGCAGGCCAGTTACGATCTACCAAATTGCTACACTTTATGGTAGTGCCTTTTTGAGAGCAGCAAGTATGCAGATTGAGGTAAATAGTTTTTAAAAAACCGGAATATACCCACTTGGCCGAAACGTTTTCCCAGAGCACCTGTTCGCGCCATCACTGACTACAGATAGGCCTGCCCCCACAACTGAATCTACCACGGAAACTGCCGGTACTTCTAAAAACCCAAACGTTCACCCAACTAAAGAGGAACCTGCCATCCAGACATTATCTTCACAGCGATTCATGGAAAGTCGTCCTTGCTGTTCAAAGAGCCTGTCTCCACATGTCGAGCCAACAACTTCTTATTTTACAGTATCACCAAAGGACCGGATGCCTGTTCCGCACAATGCAAGAAAAAATGAAAACAAGGAGGTTAAAAGAAAAGGAAAAACTGCAATTTTGACGCCCTTCCCTTATAAGCTCGAGCTTGAAGCCGCCGTTAAAATAAGAAAAATATATTAAACCTAGACAAAAGAAGAATAAAGTGACGAAAAAAAGAAAATTTATTGAAGATGAGATACAAGAGAATGTAATACACATTAAGAAGGAGAAACTTGAGAAAAAGAAATCCGAAGATTCTACTGACGATGACGATAACAGTTCGAATGCTGCCTGCATTTTCTGCGATGAGTTATACACAATTCCAAAGGCGGAGAAGGGTGCATACAATGCATCGAATGCCGAGGATGGGCCCATGAAGATTGCTGTGGACCAGAAGAGGAAGACGACTTCTTCACCTTCACATTTTTTTATGGTAAACTTAACTTTTTTTAGGTGTAATAATGTTATAATTGCTTTAACTTTTTACTAAACAATGTTTAATGTCCAATTACAAAAATAAAATAATTGTTTTTCGTAAAAGTTTGATAATTTTCATTTTTCCATAAGGTTAACATGTGTACCCGGTTTTGCCCTACTCGTAGGGCAGAACCGGGTGATTTGACTTTTTCAATTTAAAAATTAATAAAATAAAGTCAAATACTCATGGCATTTTAAAGTTTAGGTATGTATGCACAGATATTTAAAGGTTTTGTATACAAACTTTTATCTCTTTCAGTCACAAATTATAGCTTCCGGAAGCCACCAAACCTTAGCTACGGGATTCTGCCCTACTTTCCCCTACATTTTTTTTCTAAACTTATAAAAATATTTCAATTATCGAATTACTTTTATTTTATATCTAAACCAGGTAAATGACTGGTTTGACTGTCTCAATGTACGAGTTCCAGTACCAGATAGCAGAGACAGAATGAAGGCGTACGGTTTGTCGTTAGCTATTGAACAAAATATAATTAGAAAAATGACTGATGTTGTGGAAACTATGAGAGTCAAGGGCAAGTCTTCTTTTCTGCCATTTCAAAAAGGTTAATTTTTAATATAATTTTAAAAACAGTTCAATTAAATATTATTAATTTTAGGAATTATAATCACTAACACATTATTGTAATCTGGTCCACTGGACACTGGAGAGTTGCGCTGGGCAACTGTATAAGAAGGGCAGCGCAAGAGAGAGAGGGCATTCGCTCGCTTCTGTTAAGACAGTACTGACATGTATTGCGTTAAACTGTGTAATCTAATTAAATAAACCTTAAGTAATTTAAGTTTGCTAATTTCTTAAGTAATAATCGAACACCATCGACGACGATCGCAACAAACTGGTGACAGATCGGTGGAATTTGAGGTCCAGCTTCCACGACAAAAGAAGAAAGATTGGTTAACAGTGGTTAATTAAAATCTGGCAAGAAATTCTTTAGTTTCGTCGGTGATCCGAAAATTATTGGGAAGTACGTGTGAAGAAATCACGGGAGAGTACAGTAAGCAGATAAAATGAAGAAGAGGTTAAGTTAGCACGAGGCAAGCGGAGGTATCCATTTTGGGCACAGTTGCAGTGAATTCCGGAGCTGCCAACAGAATTCGACGAGGGAAAATTGAAGTCGAGGTTGGAACTACGTTCAGTGAATTCCGGAGCTGCCAACAGAATTCGACGAGGGAAATTTGAAGTTTAGGTTGGAACTACGTTCAGTGAAGTCCGAAGTTGCCAACAGAATTGGACGAGGGAAATTTGAAGTCGTGAGTAGTACTTTTGTATTTCGCGTTTTATGGTCTTACTGCAAGATGTCAATAGCTCGGTAATTTTGTTTAATTGATTATAATTGACATACGGTTTACTGTGGTGTGAAACAAAAAATTGTTATAACAATATATTGCTGGAAGGTTAATCCAGATAATATTTTTTAGGTTGCTAGAAAATTAAACTTCTTTTAAGGCATAAGAATTTACGTTTCGACTTGAACACCTGGTTACGGAAATTTATTGTCGGGGTCTTATTGTTAAGTAAAGATAATGGCTTCAGAGTATAGTATATTTAATTTTAAAGAATTAAAATACGTAGTTAATTTGAACTGCCAATGAGGACAAAGAAATGTGATTTGATAGAAGAATTGGTAAAAGAAGGGTATTCAGTGAGCGAAGTTAAATTGGAAATTGATTCTTGGGAAGAAAATCCACAGAAGGGTAGATTAGGGAAAATGGAAGAAATTGAACGGGAGGAACGGATGGAGTTAGCAAAGTTAGATGCGCAGGTTAAAATGACTGAGTTGCAAGCTCAGGCGCAAACTCAAACTCAGGTTCAGGCGCCAAATTTAAATCAACAGACAGATAATGCGTATGGAAATACTCATGCAGGTTTTAATATGTCAAAGTATATTCAACCATTTAAAGATGAATGTGACATGAGTTTATATTTAAAGAATTTTGAACGTGTTTGTATACAATTACAATTCGATAAACAAACATGGCCCGTTAGGTTAACTAGTGTTTTATCGCCGGTTGCTAATGAAGTACTGGCACGGTTACCAGAATCGGATTGTAAAAATTATGAAAAAGTTAGGGCTAGCTTATTAAAAAAATATAGATTAATATCAGAAGTATTTCGCAATAAATTTCGGTTCGGCAAACGTAACACAGATCAAAGTTATGCTGAATTTGCATACCAATTAAAAGTAAATTTCATGGAATGGATTAAAAGTGAAGACATAGGGGATGATTTCAGAAAATTAATACAATAAATTAATGTGCCTAGAAAAATTGTATAGTTCTGTTCCTGGTGAAATGCGATTTTGGTTGGAAGATCACAACAATTGAAAACGACTGAGGATGCAGGTGATCTTGCGGATGTTTATCTGGCCAAAAGAGGTCAAACCATTGAGAAATCTTATAATCAAAATAATTATAAAAGTTATAAATATAAGAAAGATAAATATGAAAATAAAGTAGTTTCTCAAAATCAGACAGAAGATAAAGAACCAATACTGTATACAACTGAAGAAAGTCAAAATGAGAAAGTTATAAACAAGAGCAGCTTTGATAAGAGAAGGCCTTTTAGATGTTATGGTTGTGGTGAATTAGGGCATATGAAAAATTCGCCAGAATGTCCAAAAGCAAAAATTGTTTTAGCTACGATAAGTACTGAGAAAGAAACTCACAGCTTGTGTGAACCATATACTGTTTTGGGTAAGGTAAATGGCAGTGATATAAAATTGTTAAGAGATAGCGCGGCCAGTTACGACTTGATTCATACGGACTTAGTATTATCTAAAGATTACACGGGAAAATGTGTAAATATAAGAGGTGTATTAAGTAGGGAAAGTGTAACACTTCCGGTAGCTACAATTAAATTAGATTGTTTGGATTTCGGAGAAATTGTAACTGAAGCAGCAGTTACTGACACCCTTCCGGTTCCGTATTTATTGTCAAATAGAACATGGGAAAAATTAGGTCACAGTAAAAGCCTTGAAGTGAGGCCAGTGTTTGCTTTAACTCGTTCTAAAGCAAGAAAATTATTAGAAAATGGAGAGATGGTAAAAATAAAAGAAACATTAAATAAGTGCAAAGAAAAGATTGATAAAGAAAAAGAAACAGAAAACCAAATAGTTACAGAAAATATTGCAGAGGAAATAAACCTTGAGGAATTTATTGGTAGAAATGAAGAAATGATAAGTATTCCTGCTGCGGAACAAGATTTTTCTGATATTACAAAATTGACTCCAAAAACATTGAGTAGATTACAGATGGATGATCCAAATCTTAAGCAATATTTCGAACTTGCAGATACAAAAGAAAAAAATTGTGAAGTTCAGTTTTACATATCGCATGGAATTCTACATCGAAGGTTAAGAGACAAAATGGGAAGGATTTATGAACAAGTAGTTGTACCCGAAAAATTAAGGAAGAAAATAGTGGATATAGCGCATGAAAACATGTGGATGTGACATCTAGGATGTAATAAAACAATACAAAGAATTAAGGAAAACTATTGGTGGAATCAACTGGGAAAAGATGTAAAAATAAAAATTAAATATTGTGATGTCTGTATGCGAGTGGGAAAATCTACGGACAAAAAGAAGGCTCCAATGTGTCAAAGTACCTATAATTTCAGAGCCATATAAACGAGTAAACATTGATATTGTGGGCCCATTGGTTAAAACAAAAAAGGGAAATAAGTATTTGCTCACTTTGATATGTAGTGCAACCAAGTTTCCCGAGGCCATACCATTGCAGATTCAGAATCAGTAGTGAAAGGGTTACTTAATGTATTTTCCAGAGTAGGATTTCCTGGGGAAGTTCAGATGGATTTAGGTACCGTTTTTACAAGCAACTTAACAACAGAATTTTTTGAAAGATGTGGAGTTAAAATTATTCGCAGTTTCGCATACCATCCTCAAAGTAACGCCGTGGAACGATTTCATGGGGTATTTAAAAGAATTTTGCGAGCTTTATGCTATGAACATGGAGAAGATTGGGATGAATATGTGGAACCAGCACTGTTTGCATTAAGGTGTGTACCACATGCAGCACATGGGTTCAGTCCAGCTGAGTTGTGCTATGGACGTCAGATGAGATCGCCATTAAGTATGTTAAAGGATCTTTGGGTCGGCGAAGATCAGTATGAACCGGTTGTAGAATATATTTTAAAATTATTAGATAGATTTAAAAATATGCAAGGAATTGTACAAAAGGCTACGACGGAATCTCAAAGAAAATCGAAGTTATATTATGATAGAAATGCTAAGAATATTTCCTATAATGTAGGTGATAAAGTCATGTTGTATCAATATTCTCGGGCGCATAAGTTACAAATGCAATGGGCAGGTCCCAAGAAGATAGTAAACCAAATTTCTGCTACAAATTATGTGATTGAGGAACTTTCAGGAAAAAGAAAGCAAATGGTTCTCCATGTAAACTTGTTGAAACCCTATTATAAAAAAGCGGAAGTAGTTGCGATGACAATTTTTCAACCTAGAGAAGATGGAGGAGACCTAGAAATACCTTAATTGGAAGAAGGATTGAAAACAGAAATTTTGACAGCAAATGACGTAATAGAAATGTCGAAAGGGATTGGGCATCTTGACGAAGTTCAGAAGAAACAATTAATGGAGTTAATTGACGAATTTCCAGGATTATTCTCTACTCGACCGGGTCGTACGCATTTGGTAACACATGATATTTCACTTAAACAAGATAAAATAATTAGGACTTCACACTCGCCTCGAATTCGGGAAATTATCGATAAAGAAATAAATAAAATGTTAGCTTTAGGGGTAATAAGACCTAGTGACAGTGAATACTCGTCTCCAATGATAATTGTGGAAACAGAAGGAAAGGGTCCTAGGCCAGTCATAGATTATCGTGCTCTATATGAAATAACGATACCGCAGCAACATCCAGTACCTAATATTGAGTCTTGTGTAGAAAGGTGTAGCTCAGCAAAATATTTAAGTTTAATTGATGTAGTTAGAGCTTATTGGCAAATTGGTATGACCGAACGAGCTAGTAAATATGCTACTTTTATTACGCATAGAGGGGTTTTCGAACCAGTAACACTTGCTTTTGGGTTACAGTCAGCTCCATTTTCCTTTCAACGACTAATGGACAAGATTTTAGAAGGAATGGGGGACTTTGCAGAACCATTTTTAGATGATGTTGCAGTGCATTCATTAAATTGGGAAGATCATATTAAACATTTAAGATTAGTTTTTAAGAATATGCTTAAAGCAGGTTTAAGGTTTTTAAAGCGGAAAAATGTGCGGAAGTATTGTACTTAGGACATGTGATCGGACAGGGATGTAGAAAACCTTCAGATGCTGCTATTAAAGAATTCCGTCGACCAGAGAGAAAGAGAGATGTAAGGGCATTTTTAGGAATAACTGGTTATTATAATCATTATATACCAAGCTATGCGGATATTGCAAGTCCATTTACCGATGCTTTACGCAAAAGTGCTAAAAATAGAGTGGAGTGGGACGAATCTAAAGAAACTGCATTTCAACGTTTGAAACTAGAATTAATAGGGAGTAAAATACTTCGTACACCTGATTATACGGGCGAATTTATAGTTCCAACTGATTGTTCTAAACAAGGGATGGGTGTAACTTTGTCACAACGTGATGATAATGGAGAAGAACATCCTGTATTATATTTAAGCAAAAAATTGACTGACAGGGAACAAGCTTATGGAGCTAGTGAGTTAGAATGTGGGTCTTTAGTATGGGCGGTTGAAAAATTAAAACCGTACCTTTATTTAAGTCATTTTATCGTCGAAACAGATCATTGTCATCTGACGTGGTTGAAACATATGGGAAGTAAAAATGGTAGACTTTTACGTTGGTCACTCGCGTTGCAAAAGCTGAATTTTACAGTGGTCTATAAACCAGGAAAACATTGTGGAAATGTAGATTCGCTGTCTAGATATTTTGTGTAAAGATTTACTATGATTTAAATAAGATATCATGGGTTAAATTTTCAGTTAATATTTAGTAAAGTAATGGTTAATTATATTTTAATAAAAAAAAAGAGATATGTTGTTTTGAGAAGTTTTCTTGCAGTAGGATGGTAGACTTGATTACAGATCGTACTGCTGACTTGGAAGGAACTCTGAAGTCTATGGTGCCAGAATCGTAGAAGATTCAAACCCCAAACGACTGTCTAAGAGGGGGCAACTATTGTAATCTGGTCCACTGGACACTGGAGAGTTGCGTTGGGCAACTGCAGAAGAAGGGCAGCGCAAGAGAGAGAGGGCATTCGCTCGCTTCGGTTAAGACAGTACTGACATGTATTGCGTTAAACTATGTAATCTAATTAAATAAACCTTAATTAATTTAAGTTTGCTAATTTCTTAAATAATAATCGAACACCATCGACGACGATCGCAACATCTTTAGAATTATTGTTTGATAATCTGAAGAAAAGGTTTGAAACTAAATATATATTGACATATCGACTTAACCAAGATGTGCGCGAAAACTTTTTTGGCGTTATAAGAACAAAGGGAGGTCTTCATGACCATCCTAATGCTTTACAATTTAGGTATCGTCTGCGATCTTATATTCTAGGTCGAAACGATGGATCATTGTCGGATTATAGTAACGTCGAAGAGCATGATACGCCAGATTTATCAATTGGAGAGATAAATTTAAGTGCTCAATGCTTCAAAGCTCTCAATGAAGAAAAACAAACAGAAGAAGAGGGCAACAACGAGTACAAAGAATGTCGCAATCACCTTCTTAAAAATTATTTAAATAAGGTTTCAGATATTTCGAAAGATACCAAATTTCCTAAAGTACTTAGAAGAAAAGTCACAAATAGCGATACTTTAGGTAGATTTCGAAATGCTGCGACTAAAGCTATTGAGTACAGAAAGGAAGGGAATGAGCCGTTTTCTGTCAAAGCAGGTTTATTAAAAAAAGACATTTTGAATTGTCCAAATCAAATATTTGGTGATCATTCCACATGCGACAGTTACTTTTGTAAAAGAAATAAAGAAGGAGAGGTAATGGAATGCTCTGTTTAAATTGTTATAAAATATTTACATTGTTTTTTTTTTTAGGAAAAGTTAGTACCTGATTTAGAAGTGAGTGGAGTCTTTAATGTGCTTAAAAATATGACCAAGCGACTTGCAAATAATGCGAGAAGGTTACTACATGATGTCGATACAAATGCAGCCGAAACGTATAAGTCTATAGTTGCGAAACTTGTAGGTGGAAAACGCATAAATTTTCATTGAAAGGTTCTTATGAAATAAGATGCTAAGCTGCAGCAATTTCTTCTAACACCAACGGAGATTTTATGTGTAAGGTACTGGCTTTGTAGTAATAGTTGCTGTGATAGTACTAGGCTACACTTATCAACATTTCGGGTACGGAGAAGGAAAGCAAGAGAAGTTCGTAGAAAAGGTAAACACTTTGTTTTGGATAGCTAAATCACTATAACAAAAACAACAACAACTGTTGCAGAAATAAATTAAAGTAATTGTTTTCAGGTAAATCAGCAAAAAGGAGAGTCTTCGCTACGACGGATGAATATTATGGTCCCGAACTTTGTTACGGATCTAGAAAACGACTCCTACAATACGAAGTCTGCAGAATGTTTACGTAACCTCGCAAAAATGGACAAAGAAAAGATATTTCAGGATACGATGTCGCAGTCTGGCAGCGAACTTTGGAAAATTGAAAGAAAAAACCGGGCAACCCTAACTCCCGTCAGGTTAATCCTGTTGATTACGAAGTCGTAGGTCTCCTATAATCCCTGTCCTGAACTCCCGTCAGGGCTAAGCATTAGCAAAGAAGCTATTATGATAATGATCATGTAGGTAACTTAAAATATTTTCTAAAATTCTGGGTACAGACAAGTGCTAACCAATTAAGAAGCTAGTGATAACGGATATCCAATAGGAATAATTTTAACCACCACCCTTTAAATGCACCCTAATTTGTTTCTTAGTTTGAATCAACATTAGTATTACACAGTTACCAGTTACACACCAACCTAAGTATGTCGCAATTGTCGCTAAAACAAATGTTAGGCCAACGTGGTAAACCAATAATAGTTCTCGACAATTTTAAATATTATAAATATCGTGAATTAAAATCCACCGGGAAACGTGTTGGTGCTGTATTAAAAAACAATGTAAAGCCAAACTGTACACTGTTGGTGATACAGATTTAGTGTTTTCAAAAAAAGCGGGTGAGCATGAACATGCTAGTGAAAATGATATTGTTTTAAATCGTCAAAACATAAATAATCAAGTTAAAAGAAAAGCTGAAGAGGATGTATCTGAAAGACCAGCCAAGCTGTTACACCGTGAATTAAATTTGCAAAAACAATCCATTCAAACATTAACTAATAAAGATGTGAAATACATTACAAATAGTATAAGCAGAGCAAAATTAAAAGCTCTCCCCAAATTACCTAAATCAACGGACGATCTTCAAAATTTTCTAAAGACAGTCCCTATAAAAACAATGAAAAATGAAGACTTTTTACTAATTAATAATAAATCAACAAATTTAGTTGCATTTTCCTGCGAAAGCAATCTAAAGTGGATGTGTGACCAAGAAACGTTTTACGTTGACGGAACTTTTGACTACTGTCCCAAATATTTTGTGCAACTTTTTACCATCCATGCGTTTGCTAATGATGCATATGTTCCTGTCGTTTTTTGTTTGTTGAAAATCAAACTCAAGTCAAGTTACCAGCAACTCTTCGAAACAATTCAGGAAAAATGTGAAGAATTTGGTTTTCGTTGGGAGCCAAAAACTATGGTAGTCGATTTTGAAAAGGCAATTCAAAGTAGCATCACTGAAGTATTTCCAAGTACGAATGTTGTTGGCTGTCGATTCCATCTTGCTCAAGCGTGGTAAGCAACTGTTTATATATAATAATTTTTATACAATTTTTAATTATAATTTTCTTTCTACTGGTCTTGAAAAGCGTATAACAACCTAATTTTTAATGTTATGTTACAGGTGGAGAAAAATTCAGCAAGTTGGATTATCAAAGGAATATAAAGATAAGGAATCTGCTACCGGAAAATGGTTGCACTATTTATTTGGCCTTACTTTTTTATCGCCGCAGGAAGTGGGAGATGCATTCGCATTTGAGTTTGCAGAACAAAAACCAGACGACCCCAGAGTTACAGAATTCGCAGACTACCTAGCGGATACCTATATAATCGAAGATGCGAGTTTTCCTTCTTCGATTTGGGCAGCAAATACAGAATCCATTACTCGGACAACAAATAACTGCGAATCGTTTCATGCTAAATTTAGTGCGTACTGTTCATCTCCGCATCCAAACATAAGTGTGTTTTTAAAAGTTATAGTGAATATGCAAACTGACACTTATATAAAAATAAACAGTGCAAAGGCATCCCACACCAGAATCATCCGTAAATCGGTTCAGCGCAGGCAGGACTTTATTAGAAACAAAATTCTACAATACAATAATCAACAAATTTCTAGGTACGATTTCATAAAATGCGTTTCCTATAAATTTAGCACAATAGTTTGTTAACTTTAGTTAAAATATGTCTGTATATTTTATATGTATACTACAGTATATATGTATGTCTTTGATATTTCGTAATTTTAGTTGTAGTTTTAACTTATAATTTTGAAATAAATTTTATTATACGTCTGATGTGGTCATTTTATTTAAATACCGGTACATACTGTATCAACTTGACTTTAAACTGCGTGCGTCATTATTCTGACGGGAGTTCAGGATGAGGATTAAGTAATTGGCCCAGGTAAAAATTTCTTGACGGGAGTTAAGGAAAGGGATTATTTTTCGATTGACCGCTGACGGGAGTTAGTGTGCGTCCGAAAAAACGAGTGACAGCATCAACATTTGGCAAAATTTGTAAACTGCGGAAAACCACATCTACCGCTAAAACCGTTGCTTCATTGTTGTATTCAAATTTTTCGGGAACTAGTGTTAAAGTCCATGCAAACATATAACCCGAAATATTATAATCCTCTCATTAAGTAAAACGTTTCCTATTTACCCAAATACTTCGCCAGGTATAAAGTTAAGCTGGTGGACGTATTCAGGAATTTTTAACAGTGGGGGAATCTTTGAAGTAGTGAATACTGGTTTTTAACAATCGATATTAAACACTGTAAAAGAGTTAATAATTGTATTTTCTGTTTCGTTTGCATAAAATTCCATAATATGATGAAATGTATAGGTATATTAAATACACATAATAGGTCGTACACGTTTACATAATTATACATAAATATAAATTCAAACTTTCTAATTACCCCTCCTAAAATAGGACATGTAATGCCTAATGAACCCACAACAATTTCATCGATTCTAAATTGATAAATATTCTAGATTGGTCAGCTAAAATACGTACAATATTAAAAATTTGTCTGCCTTTAGTGCGGCCCTGTTCCCGATCTTTGCAAGTCAAAAGATGGAATTCCTTCAATTGTTAAATGGTTAGAAGGGATTACAAGAGTATTACCAGAGCCTGCTCCCTAATCACATTTCGGGTTATATGTTTGCATGGACTATACTAGGTTTGGGTTGGAAAGCGAAGAAACGGCAATTTCTTTATTTGAACAACAGGTTGGCAAATCTGTACAACGAAGTGGTTCGGTAATCGATGAAGAATTTCCTTATCTAGCCTGTTCTCCAGACGGTTTAGTTGACAGCAATGCAGTAATCGAAATTCAAAGTTCCGAAAAAAGTGGTAACTTATCTCCCGTCGATGCTGTTCTTCAGAAGAAAATTGATTACTGTACGCTTGAAAATGATAAAATATTACTGAAACGTAATCAGAACCATTTTTATCAAATTCAAGGTTTATTGCATATAACAAAAAGATAATTATGCTACTTCTTGGTCTACACAAAAGGAGGATTGCACGTTGAAGAAATTAGAAGGTAATCTACTTGTAAAATTATTCTCGGTGCTATTTTTTTGTTGATGTATTTTTTAGGGATGATGTATTTTGGAAACAAACCATGGAGAAAAGATTGTGCAATTTTTTTACACGTTGCTTACTACCAGAACTAATAGATTCGAGGAGGTGCCGTCAACAGGAAATTAGAGATATTTATTTGACCTGATCGGTACAGTTCATACGGTGTGTCGCAAGAATACTGAAACACAATGTTTTTACAATAATAACTAGTACAAAAAGGTAATCAGTAAGGTATTAAATTTCAACAAAGTCAAATTGTTATTGAGTTGGTATTAGCAAATTACAACGCTTGTCAATTGGTATGGTTAAATGCCACAATTACCGGTTGCAAATTTCATTTGTAGCAGAATTTGTTTAAAAAATTCAAATTCAAAATTCTAGCTTTAATAATATTTAAATACAAATTATTTGGATGATACGGCTTTATTTCTTCCTAGATGTTAGGCTGGGGTTGTCGTTTTCCACACAGAACTACTAATGCGTGTGAATCTGTTCATTCTCGATAACGTGGCTTTTTACGCGACCCACCCGAACATTTACATTTACGAATGTTCTATTCAATTTTCAAATAGAAATTTTTTTAAGTTAGCAATATCAATTGTCCACTATTATTAACTAATTTCATACTACAAAAAAATTAATACGATAAGAAACTACTATCCAGATACTTATTGGGTAAATCTATTTGTTATAATTATTTGCGTACTAATTAATATCTAAATTATTTTTATTATTATTGACTAATTGTGTAATAAAAACATGTTAACCTGTTATGATTCTACGGTGTTTGTCAACTGCGAGACGGTCAACCCTTTTTGCAAAAGGTATGGTGTGAACTCCCCGACGCGCCACACCATACCATACCATACCGTCGCGACGGGTATACCGGTGAACTGCCAGACGGCAGATTAGCGCCCTTATCGCTTATCTCCCGCATCTTAGAATTAAAGCATGTACCTGCCTAATTACATCTTCAACTTTGTGGTGACTTATGAAAGTTCTATTTCAAATAGGCACTAAGTTACTTTCTTGTTTACTACAATTTATTATCCCCAGCGATAACTTTGAGGTAATTTGGGTAATTAGGGGTGGATAGCTATATAAAGAAATATTTTGAAGGGTTCCTTTAGTTCCTTCATAGAATCTGAAGTGAAAAAACAGTGAAATCAGTTAGTTATCCTTGAAAGTGGTGTACTTATAATAATTAATAAAAATGGAAGCGGATCATGTAACTTCTATGTTTAGCCAGAGGGGCAAGAAACTGTTAGTTTTAAATAATTTTAACTTTTATTGCGAACACCTATCTAAAAGTGGCGAGAAAACTTGGAGATGCTGCCAAAAAAGCTGCCGCGCAAAATTGTATACCTGTGGAAGTGACATTTTGAGGCACAAAGAAGAAATTCATAATCATGAATTCGATTCAACATTAAATCTACAAGTAAGTATATATTTTTCTTTATTTTGCCCAATGGTAATTTAATAGTGTACATTTATTTTTTTCTAAATGTTTTTAAATTATGTATGTATTCAGCTTCTTGTGAAATCACAACAAATATGATTATTTTTATTTTAAATAAAACGTTCATTGAAAAATAGGATAATTTAAAACAAATATGTTAATGTATATACCTTTTATTACTTCAGAATGCTACATTACGACATTTTTAAAAGATATATTATAATTTTCAGATCGTAAGTAACTCGTGTAAAAGAAAGGCCGTCGAAGAAATTTCAGAGAAACCCATGCAAATTATAAGAACCGAATTAAGTTCCATTGAAAGGCCGATTTAACTTCTAAAGATGTTGGCCATGTTCGCAGAAATATGTATTATGCAAGAAGACAAACACAACCACCGCTACCCAAATCTCTAACAGACGTGCATGCAGTTTTGAACGCAATTGAACTTAAAACAAATCGCGGAGAGAACTTTTTATTGGAAAATGATAGCATGAATAATTTAGTTATTTTTTCTTGCGCTACAAATTTGGAGTGTTTATCGGGAATGCAAGTTATTTACGTAGATGGTACTTTTGATTTTTGTACAAAATTTTTTAATCAACTATTTACAATTCATGGAATTCGCAATGGTATTCTACATATATTCCCTTGGTATTTTGCCTCTTACAAAATAAAAATACTAGCGCATATGCTACTGCATTTAAAAAAGTATGTGATTTATGTACAAAATTAGGGTTTACGTTTGCTCCAACCAACATCGTTGTAGATTTTGAAATGGCCATACACAAAGCAATTTCGTATGTTTGGCCATCCGCAAAAATTTCTGGATGTCGTTTCCACTTGGGGCAGGCCTGGTATCGCAAAATTCAGCAGCTTGGATTAAGTTCTGAATATAATGATTTTGATACCAAAATAGGAAAATGGATCACGCATTTGTTTGGCTTGGCATTTTTAGAACCGCAAGAAGTAGGGGATTGTTTTGCCATCGATATGGCACAGGATCAACCTGCAGATCAACGCCTAAGTGCATTATGCGATTATTTAGTAGAAACATATATATCAGAGGAGGCACTTTTTCCTCCTGAATTATGGGCAGCAGCTAGAGCAGATCTGATGAGGACCACAAATGCATGTGAATCATTTCACTCTAGATTTAACGCCAGTTTTTATATAAATCATCCCCCTATTTTTATTTTTGTAAAAACTCTTATTGATTTTCAAATCGATACATATATAGATGCGTACCGCTCAACAAAATATCACTCCTCGCCATAAAATTAAATCGGTTGGAAATATGGAATTTGTACAAAATAAGATTTCTGATTTAAATTCAGGAAATATAACAAGACACGAATTTGTTAAACCGGTGTCATACCGTAACCGCCCGAAAAAATGTGTAAAGAAATAAACTTTTAACATATATACATAGTCTCATAATACTTTTAAATTACAGTAGTGCTTTTAATTTAAATAGTGTATATATATATTGCCATGATATTTATATTATATTAATGTTATTATTGTTGGATAATTGTTAAATGTCTTAATCATACCTTAAATTAAACAAGAATACCTTCGGAAGGTCTGTTATATGTGTAAAAAGGATATTTGTGATGTTAAATTCCTTATTTTCACCTGAAATGTAGTCTAGGTAGATTATTTATATCTTAATCTATAGCAATGAATGAAATATTAAAGTTAAATATGTTTTTATAAACCTGTGCTATGTAAAATGTGTTTCCGATACTTCTTACGATGCTTCAATTTAGGAATTCTGTTACTCCATGTATGAATTTGCAGTGTTTGACTGTTTGTAATCCTGATGATGATTTATTACTCGTTGTGGTTGATGATGTGGGTCTCTTTAGACTGTACCGGAGCCCTAAATTTCAAAAATAGTAATTAATTTGTGTATATCATTGAATTGTAAATAATTTTCATGCAACTTGTTTTATGTTAGCCAAATTGGTTGGATGTCATACATAGGAAGGTTTTTGTTAAGTTTATTTGGTAATTTATGTTATTTGTGTGAATATAATTATGTTTGAATAAATTTTGAAGTTTTTAGGTTAAGATTTGGAATTTGGTTATTTATTTTAAAAATATTGGATTAATAGGATGATATTGTGTTGTTAAACTTGTAGTATAATCTAAGGATTGTGTTTGAGTTAATTTTGTTGTGTTTTCATGTTAATTTAGCGAATAGTAACAATTTTTTTATGTGTAAAATTTTGTAATTTTAAATATGGCAAGTGGGGTGTCTAAATATAGATAAAAATTCAGGGATTCTGAATCTGAAATTAGTTTTTAGATAGGATAATTCATAAGCCTAATTTTAATTATTTAAATTTTAATTATCAATTTCACTAGATTTTGTTTTAAATTTCATCCTTGTTTCTCTCAACGTTACTTAGTAACGATGCGTTTTTGTCAGTTTCATTAGAGGTTTCTGGCAATAAAAATTGAAATCAGTTCCTTTTTGGCCATCGTAGAAAATGCACGCTTTTTTTTATCAGTGCTAAATATAAAATTATTATAAAAGAGGCGTTACCTTGTAAAATTTTAGAGGTTATGTGATTTGTTTACAAAATGTCAAACAGTGTTTAAAATTTGTAATTAGTGGACAATAAGTGTTTATAATAATAAATAAGTTACCTTGATTAATTCAATCGAAGTGTGTTTAATTTTGTGGAATTCATCTAAAATAAAATAATAAAAAGAATTAAATTGAAATCTATTAATAATAACTTATAAAAAATTCTTCAATTCAAAAATATATGATTAGAATCCATGAACTTACCTTATTCAATTCGAATATTAAGTGAACAATTACAGTACTTCTGTGATTTAATGATTTAAATTCACAAACTATCGAACTATGAGAACTGAGTGCTGTCATATTCAACTTTAACTGGTTCCGGTCGTTACAATGACCTTCCAGCAGAATTAGAAAGTGCAAGTGTTGCGGTATTTAGAAGAGGTGGTGTCTAGGACATGGCTGGAGTGACGCAATAAGAAAAAGATAAGTTTTAAATTTAAGTCTATTTTTAAACGAGTATAAACAATTCTCATATCATGATTAGCTATCTAAATTGGTGGAGCCACTAAAATATGCCCTGAAATAATGAGTTTAAATATAAATGCTATGTTAATTAATTTATATTAATTCATTTGAGATAGAACTCAAATTGGCGCCCAACTAAATTACATAATTATAAAATTATTTATATAATTCATCTATTATAAAACTAAATTCATAGCATATATTTATGGTCGCTGCCAACGTGGGGGCGATTATAGATTATTATAGATAATTAATTTATTTACTATATGTAAATACATAGCAATATATATAATACATATTATCAGATTCTTATAGGAAAAGTGTAAATTCTCACACAACACATATTACTATTTATTATTATATATTGTTTGCATATGCAGAAAACATATCGCAAATGTTCTAAAACAAGTTTATTTACAGATAACAAACTTCAAATCGGTATGGCAAAAGCTTCAATATCTACCATATTAATAAATACCCATCGGAAATTACCAGATTATAAGAAAATCGGTCCCAAACTATTTTCAGCAATTTATTTCAAAGAGTTACTGCATAATTAGAGTACCAACTTTAAGCTTGAATAAACAAGTAGGGATAAGATAACAGCAATATACAGCGTGTTTCAGTTTTAATCTTGAATAGTTCGGGAGAATACTCTCTTGGTAATTTTGATCTGAAAAATTTGACATATATGCCTCTAACTTGCTTCCTAAGGAAGATGCAGGGTGTGAAAGTTTACAAAAACAAATAATTTTTCCTCCAGGAAAATGGAGCAAATCAAACAAAATTTTTTGTTCCTTCAAATGTGCTACACTAGTGGGGTGCAATGGATTTCTTAAGAAAAAAGATCCCCTTTTTGCAAAATCCTCACCCAATTTGGAATAAGACGCGATTTACAGACCTTAGATTGAGGTCCTAGTTTCAAAGGTATTTTCAGGTATTTGTATTCTTCGCACAGTAATATTATCTTGTTAATATCTAGTTGTAGATTTTGTGACGGACCTCCAATACAGAGATATTTGGTCTTATCTATATAAATGTTAAGCCCCCATTCTGTATATTCATCTTTCAGTTTTCGTGTCATGTATTCTAAATCGTCTCTGTCCTGAGCTACTAACACCTGGTCGTCCACAAACTGTAATGTGTACAAATTGTTGTTATTCATTTGTACTCCCATACCACTACATTTTTTCTTCCATTTGTGCAGAGCTTTTTCTATATAGATTTTAAATAAAGTGGGGATTCACAACCCCCTTGTCTTAAACCTCTGCTACACCTAAATCCTTTTGATAAGTATTTACCTATTCGCACTTTTGATATTGTGTTGTTATACAATTCTTTGAGTGCTTTTACTACGGTATGGTTAATGTCAAACTTTTGCAGTACTGGCCACAATTTGACGATGGGTACGCTTTTGCCAACTCTATGAAGAGCAAATGTAATTCTCTTTCTGTAGCTATTTTCTTTTCAATTATTTGTTTAATACAGAATATGTTGTCTATAGTTGACCGTCCAGCTCTAAATCAACTCTGTTCTTCTGCTTCATTCCTTTTGTATTCATTTTCTACTATATCTCTTAGTATTCTCCCATACAATCTACTAAATGTCGCTGTTACTGTTATTCCCCTATAGTTTCCACATTTCTGTCTATTTCCTTTATTATGTATTGAGGATATCCATCCAATCTTCCATTCTTGAGGTATCGGTTCTCCATTTAAACACTTATTAAACATCGGAGTTATTATTCTGAATAGTTTTTGACTTCCATTCTTTACTAATTCTGCATGAATTCCTCCTGGACCTGTAGCTTTCCCATTTTTTTAGCAATTTATAATTTTTGTTATTGTGTCCACTTCTAGGTTTATAAAATCCCCTTAAACTACTATGTTGTGATCTTCTTCTTCTTCTTCGTTAAATTCTAATCTATCTTTGGTGAGTAATTTTTTATAATATTTTTCCCATTCTTGTATAGTGATTGTCTGTATGTTCATATTGTTGTTGTCGTTTCGAACCTTATTGATAAATTTCCATGCCTCTGTACACTTCCACCCGCCTAGATACATTTCTATCTCTCCACACTTCTTATCCCACACTTCTTTTTTTTGTTGTATTACCTATCTCTTCAAGTTTCTTTTAACTGTTTTCCATTCTCCTCTATCTTCTATCCTTTTTGTAATAAGCTATTTTAGGTAAGCAGAATACTTGTTTTACTATTTAAGTAAGTAATTCCAAAATATACGTAAGCTGCGGGTGAGCATGCCGATAATATTAATAAGTTACCCCACGTAACCAAAGTTAACCCTGACTGTCTACAACTTGATCATTTCTCAACTTGATAACATAATCTA
>JABXWE010102159.1:0-19132 GCA_014611495.1 Limonius californicus
TGTAATTTATTAAGGTAAGTAAATTACAGGTTTTTCGTCAAGATTTCTTTCTTTCTGTTACAATTTTCATATTGTCAGATTCTAAAGCTTAATATAGACGGGACAATCCCTAGGCTACTGCAATTGACTTTTTAAAAAATTACTTTGTATTAGAAGTATCAAGAAAAATAGCAGGAGTGCAACAACAAAAAGACAAACATCAAAAACTTAGCAAGACAACATTAGGCCTAATAGAAGATAGGAAAAATATGCAACGTAACACAAGCGAGGACATTGTGAAGATATCATAAATAAGTAAAATGATAAAACAAAACATAAGGAGCGACATAAGAAAATACTATATCCAGAAAATAGAGGAAACTCTGGAAAAACGAAAAGGCATAAAAACACTCTAAGGTCATTAACGGAAGGCAAGCATGACAATAAAAATAAAAAATGATAATATTGAATTAATAACCGAAAAAGAACAGATAATAGAAGTGGTAGAAAAATACTATAAAGACCTATATAATACTAAGTCAGAGCCGCCATTAGAGAAACGAGAAGGACATAGAATTCAAGTTCTAAATGTGGGGTCAGAGGAAATATCAAATATTCAATAGAAGAAATAGAACATGTTCCTCGGAGAAGTTCAAGTAATAATCGAAAAGCTCAAATACGGCTGAACACCTATAGTATATATACTACAACCTCTATACGACAAATGTATTACTGAACAATATATACCGGAAGAATGGAACAACGCTTTGATGGTTCTATTATTCACGAAAAGAAACCAGGAAAAATTAGGAAATTATAGACCGATTAGTCTCATATCAACACTTGATGCAACCTTCACAAAGATCATCACAGAAAAAATAACAGACAAACTAGATAGATACCAGCCCAGAGAACAAGCGGAATTTCGCAAAGGACACAGTACACTTGGCCACCTACAAGGTCACAAGAACATTAATAGAGAAGGCAAACGAGTATAATATTACATTATGGATGGCTTTTATAGACTACGAAAAAGCATTCGACACTGTAGAAATATGGGCAGTTCTAGACGCACTGAGTAACTGCAGAATAGACCACAGATATACAAATATTATAAAGTACATATACAAAAACGCCACATTCCAGGTGAACTTGGAAGCAAAAACTAATACAGTCAAAATGAATAGAGGAGTGCGACAAGGAGACTCGCCGAAGTTATTTACACTGGCAATGGGAGACATGTTTAAACAACTTGACTGGTACACCGAAGGCATATCCATAGGAGAACTGTTAAACCACTTACGTTTTGCCGATGACATTGTGATATTCAGTGAAAGCAAAGAAGAACTACAAATAATGACCAATGAGTTACAAGCAAAATCAAAGGAAATAGGACTAAAGGTAAATATCAGCAAAACAAAATATATGACGAATGATATCGAAACCAACAACAATACAAATCTCACGGTACAAAACCAAGAAATAGAAATAGTATATTCCTATGTATACTTGGGCCAAAAACTTGAAATAACTAAGAATAATCTAAAAAGGGACCTAAATAGAAGACTATCTTTAGCATGGGCCAGTTTCGGGAAACTACAGAAAACCTTTCGTTCGAACCTACCTAACACAATTAAATCAAAAACTTTCGACCAACGTATACTCCCCGTACTAACATAGAGACAGGAAACATGGGCAATAAATAAGAACATAATTGAACGACTACAGATAACGCAGAGAGCAATGGAAAGGCGCATGCTCCACACCATCCTAGCCGATTGTATTCCAAATGTAGAAATTAGAAAACGTAGAGTAACTGATGTACTCGATAGTAAACAAAGATGGAGTTGGGCGGGTCACATCGCCAGGCTACGAGATAACTGGTGGATCAAACGGATTATCGAATGGAGACCACAACACCACAAAAGGAGTGTAGGACGTCCACAAACTAGATGGACGGATGATATCAAAAAATCCGCAGGTTACGAGTGGATGAGAAAGGCACAAAACAGATTGGAATGGAGAGGACTTGGAGAGGCTTTCATCCGACGATGGATGGAATAGCTACCTACATAGATAGATAGATGTGCGAATAAAAAATTCTATGTAATCAAAAAATACAAAAGTCGAAATTAAGTCATTGTGTCACAAGGAGTCAATGACAGAAAGATTGTGGTTCAACGAGAATATTAGATGAGGTCAATTATCTATTTACCTATTAAATGTGGTAAACTGTCCGACAATTGGTTCAGTTAGATCTCTGGATGATTCGGCTCTATAAACATACCCAACCGTAACAACGTTGGTCGTACTAGTAAAGGTCGTTGATTATGTTGCGTTTACACAGTGTTCCTAGCTCTTAAGGAGTGGACATTCGTATATCTGTTTCACGTCATATTCAACAATGGATATCACAACCATCACCATAAGTATGCTTTGAACTGCACTATCAATTCAAAATTAGCAAGAAATTTATTTTTCGAACCCTATTAAGGAAAATTATATAAAAATCACCGTCACGAGACGGTTGTGAGTACGCCGTCGCGTTAGTCTTCCATGTTGGGGTCTAAGGAACATTGTTAACGGTCATTCTGCACTGAAAAAGTGATGACAAGCCAGCCACGTATTTTGCCTAATAAATTGTGTCTAGAGTAGAAGAGTTTACAGTTCCCGTGGTTTGGAACCTAGGCTGAGCTATATTTCCTCTATGTCTGTTACACTTTAAACGCGCACACGGCTATATAAGAGCAGATCTCTGAAATTTGGGTGCCCAACTAATCAGTTAATGAAAATAATGCAGGAAGATAAGAAACTACTTGATATTCATTTGAAAAAATTACTAATCAGGGGAATTCACAGAAAATGGAAATGTTTATGGCGTTCTATTACCAAAAAATCACGAAAACGAAGCTTTTCGATAAATTTGTAGTTAAAATATTTACGTAGGTTAGTTATTATATTTGTAATGAAACTAATACAGTGTAGATCGCAACTTACGGACTCACCTACTTGCAATAAATTACAAAATGATTTTATGACATTTTTCCGATTAATTCGTATTTTTTCATTATGATAGAAATCCATTTAAAAATGCCTTTTGACTTCAACAAAGTTTCGGAAAAATCACATCAATCCTGTCCGCGTATAATCAAAATAATCAAACGAAGGGTAGCGGATTAATGTTTAAAATTCGATGTAGAGCGTGTGTTTTAATTTCTGCGCCGCGATTGGCATATGGGAATTGATGAAGATTGATTTATTAACGGGGATAATGCCGAATATCCTGCAAACGGATGGGCAAATACATCACGCATTACAAAGACTGGAGGATTTATTGCTTAGGGGATGCGCTGCCTATTTCACGTATTTTCAAGATTTTTATTTTGTCGCCCTAGCTTTGTTTTACTAAAAGTTCTTTTATTTAATGCCTCACTTGAAATCAGATGCGGGATTGCGAATTTAGTTTTGGAATGATAATGGTGCTGGGAAATATTAAGGGCTTAATTAAATTACACATGTTTATGTTTGTATTAAGCGGGATAAAGTCTACAAAACTCAGTAAAATAGGAGCCAACTGTATATTTACACAACCATATTAGTTGTTTTGCTTCCAGAACAGCTTTCATGCTGTACATAATGCTATTTAATGAGCATATCTTAGAAAAAAACGTATCTCGCACCCGGGAATTACCGCTGAAGAAATTTAATTCTGTTTGAATCACTAATCTGAGCAGAATATTCGAGGTAGAATTTGGAGAGGCAGAAATCTATATACCTACGTCTAAATCCTAAGCGATTGTAAATACGCATCGATTTACGCACGCTTGTGTATTCTGAAATATGTATTCGCAAACGACGGAATATATTTGATATGTACGTCTCAGATGGTTCAGGTCTGCCTTATACATACATCTACATAAAATCGATGCTAAGTCAGTAAACCCTTTGGCATCGGCCTAGATTCGCAGCTCGCTGCCTCTTACATAAATCTCTAAATCTGAAGTCTTTATCTGCTTTTGTGAGTCTTTTCGCAGTCGTTAGGCCGGACAAAAATTAAACGACTTCCGGTGTCTTAAGATAAATGTGCAACCCGCAAATATACGGTATCTTTATATCTCGGTACGGATGCATATACGGAATGTAGCCTACAATTTATGGAATCTTTATTATCTGCAATCGCGCAAAGGTTCGAGGAAGTAAGAAAGCTAAAAGTCTTGGAGGTTACGCGGAATGTACTCACAGATGCTTTCGTTGCGAGGAAATGAGAAGTTGGTAACGGGATAGTGCTGCGACAAGGACTTGCCTGAGAATGGAAGATATTCCCAAGTATTATGATATCAAATTTCTATTTTGATGCAGACTGCTATAAGAATTTGTGAAATTGGAAAGCAAGAACTTGTACTGAAAATCTGTTTGGGAACTGATTATTTACAAAATTGAGCAAAACACTTTGCTTGGATTTTACCAATAATATTCTCTGCACAGGTTAGTTTAATGTATCAGCAAGCACATATCTACTTTATTTTGAATTTGCGATACTAGAGTAAGTTCATATTTAGCTTTCGGTGTGATCTGTATAGAACCAGAAATTTCTTATGGGCAATAGTTGATCACTGTTGACGTTAAAACAATCGTTTTAGTCTAGATTCCTTTGTTGGTGCTTCCATCGCATCCAACAATGTGCCCCATAAGGATAGTACAGTAAACTGAAGTTGGTCTCCTACAGTGCATACATTTATTGTTGTATACAACTTGCACCGAATATAACTATGCTTGTGTAACCGGAAGTGAAACTAACGTCTAATTTTTAGGTGGAAACAGATATCCAAGTTGCAGGCTTCCGCCAGGGTTTGCTTAACCCACCTTTGTTTTCAATTTTGACTAAGGCAGTGGTCAAAAATAGCAAAAACCGGTTTAACCAAACGGATCGAATTGAATCGTTCATTTCAAAAACCACCTAAGTCAACTTTTTGTAAATTTGAGTTTTTACTATAAACCGCATCTACGGGGTTATTTACATCTTCTGTGTAAAAACGGCACAAGTCCCATAACACATGAATCCACATAACCACATAAGTCAGCGATTTGCGTTGTTTTTTCGCTCTACTGGAAAATTAACTATTTTGACTTATGTGGTTTTTGAAATGAACGATTCAATAAAATTCAGTCTTATTTGAAGCCTTTTACAGCAAAATCCATTATATAGTCAGAGAGCAATATTGGAGGTGCACGCAGGCAAACAGGAACTAACTCTTTCTTTCTAAAAAAATATTGATAGTCTTTCTTTCCAATTAAAACTTTTTCTATTTATAAATGAAAACTCTGCAGTGAGTATAAAATAATAATGTTGACAATTTTACCATTATTGGACTTGCCCAATTTATAACTGAAAACCCTGTAATGAGTAGCAATAAATATAACGTTAATTATTTTACTATCATTGGACTTGACTGTATATATTTTTTTGGTTGAAAAGGGTTGTCTCAATTTTATTCACAAAGAAAGTTTTGAAACGGATTTTAACTTTAATCGTGAAATTTTTAGTTTTAAGTGGAAATAAATTTATTTTCTCCAATATCGAAGGCTAAATTCCGAAGTTAATTGGATTTTAATTTCTAAAGTTCTAAATTGAAATTGAAATATAATTACTTTCACGCATGTCGAAACGAAATAATTTTTTTCGGCAACACTCGAAGTCTTCATTAAAAAACGATCACTTCCATATATCAAACGTTGCTTCTCAACTCATTAAATTAAGGGAAATATTACAAACAAAAATCCGGCATTCTGATCTAATTTTTTTCTGATGTATTTTTGTGCCTACGAAAGTATAAATAATATAAAATATAATATTATTACAACAGCTGGAGCTTTTGCTCCAAAGTCACTTTCCAGGATCAGTAATAATAACCCAGCCAAATCCCATTCAAAACTCCAATAACTTTTTCTACAGAGCTGCAAAAGAAGATTGGAAGGTGGCTAAATGCGTGATCAACCACGACAAAATAAACTGGGCTATCAACACCTTCAAACCCTATAAATCTCCCGAACTTGATGAGATCCTTCCAGTAATGTTACAAGAAGCGAAGCAATTCCTAATACCAATGTTGTGCAGACTTTCAAGCTAACTTGGCCCTACGCCAGTACCTCAAACCTGGCGACCTGTCAAAGTGCTCTTCATACCAAAGCCGGGTCGAAATTCGTACGCCCAAGCTAAGGCATTTAGACCAATAAGTCTATCATCCTTCATTCTGAAGACGATGGAAAAACTGGTGTGAGACTCTATGATACTTGCTTGTTCGGTGATAAAATTCTGTATAAATGTGCATACCGCAATGCTACTACTAGTAATTGTTTTCCAAAGGAATCACGAAGGTGCCTTTTACAACTGTAGGATTCCTTACCCACCCAGCGTATCACGGCTCAGCATATTTTGTGCTATACAACTTGTCTAACATACTCCATCCTTGAAAACCCCATGCCCCAACTACAACTAAGACACCATAAGTACCCTGGTAAAGTGCACTGTATATGAATCAAACGTAACTGGTGCAATAGAAATAATCTTTGTTTTGTTGTTATAGTGTTGTCGATTATCAAAACAATACGTTTTGAAAATTCTTGTAAGTAAAAGTACACAAAATGTCTGAAGATCAGAACAGTGCTGCTATATGTACCGCCTAACTCTATATTAAACATCGATAATAGCAGTATCAGCACGCAGCTTATTTGAAGTGATTACTGCAAAAACATGTAACAATTCACTGAATTTATAATTGTGGAAAATTCATTTAGATTCACAGACATAATCTTCTTCAATAAATTAATAATAGTTTTGTAGGCCTTTAGCTTCGTACCACGTATATAATTTTATCAAAAATGTCCAGAAAATGTATTATAATTGTTTTCTGTTAAAATTATGTTTCTAATGCAGAAGGATTATGTAAAAATGTAAAGCTTATGTTAACTGAATTAAACATTTTAAGTTAACCGGTGTCAAACGCAGAAGGTGTAATTTAATTTTCAGTTCTCTATCGTTCCTCAAGATGACAGTAAAATCTTTAAAAGGGTTCTCAAAGTATTTTTTTAATTTTATTTCAAGAATGTTCTATTTAAAAATGTTTGTTAATTCATTGATTCTTATAATTGCGGGCTGTTAAAGAACTTAAAGTTTACGACAATTGTTTTTAGGGTTTTGAGTAAATTTCGTAATTTTCGAAAACGTTCTCCATCCGTGTTAATTTTTTCTGTAACATACTTACTTGAAATTAACTTTGATGAAATCATGCTGCCCAAAAACAAAACATGTGGAACTTATCTTTCCGGTTTCGGTTTTTGGTTTTGGAAATTTTATTGTTTCGATGAATTTATACAAGATATCAAGAGTCACATGTATACGTATATGTAAATCAATATTTTCACCGTATAGAGTAAAATATGTAGATTCAACGAACAATGAAATTATTTATTTATGTATTGTGTCAAAAACATGAAACATGAGACATTGGCGAAAGTCTGCTTCAGTAAGATATTCATTCTGAAAACAAAAATTTTGTTAGGAAGTCATTTATAAAAAACTTCCGTTAGATTATAAAAAGTGTTATATTATCACTGAAGATTGTATAAGAAAATAAATGAATAATGATTTTCTTCTAAATTATATCCCTTATAAATTTCGGTGTGGAGTTCCTTTTGGCACCGGATTTTTGGTTTTTTTTGCTATGCACTAAGAGATAGTGGGACACGTTGGCCTATCAACCACTACGCTCTCACAGCTTATCTCAAACACCTTTCCACATTTATTCTTCTTTCACTCGTACTACCTATACTGAAGGGAACCTGACCATCCTAGCTATGCAACGCTGGACCTTGTAAATGAATAATACTCATCATAAAATCTTATTTTTAAGCAAAGCACCAAATAACTACAACGATTTAAAAATGATGTTCGCCCATCAGCAAAAAGTATTGAATGCTGATTAATAAATTATGCTTAAGTAAGTAGTGAAGGTGTATTGCTGCACAGATTCGTTTTTTTACCTAAACGAAAAGTTAGTTGTTCCGCATCTTGGGTTCGTTTATTCTAATATAGCGAGTTATGTTCGTATGAAAGTATGTATGCATTATAACACTAAAATGTAATTTAAAGATGCAATTAATTTCATAATCAACGACCCTCGGCAAGAGGCAATTATTTCGTCGTATAAACAAAGGGCGACCCGTGCTCTTGCTGTACAGAATGCAATGGAATCTTATTGCCCGATCAGGTTAAAGTGTAAAGGTTGTTATAGCATACCTCCAAATGTGATCAGTAATGTTAGGGCTTAGAGAAAATATTGTGTGGGATCACTAGAAGATAAATATTAACCTTGACTAAATTTTTTATTAAAGGCTGTCCCATTTTGTACTTGGGAATTTGTTTTTTAAATAATATCTATAATTTTTGAAAACTTGACAATTTAATCATTTAAAAGTAGGCGGGAGACGTGGGAATTATTGTGGAGTTATATTGTCGAAATAAAATATCTGCCAAATGCACCTTCATTGTTCTAACAGACGACCACACTTTTGGCAAAATTTTCAATTCCGTTCTCACACAATTACGGCCCAATTTCATCAATAATTCCACGAATGTTGTTCCGGGGTTTGTCGATTACTAAATCCTTTACAAAGCCTCAAAAGAAAAAGGTTACGAGGGCAGCCTTTCAAATTTTTACAAAAACTGTGAATTTTTTATGGATCAAACTCTTTTATTGCTCTTCAAAATATTCGCCTTTAAGATTTACACACTTTTGCATGCGTTCAAACTGATTCTCGAAACATTTTTTCCACTATGAAGTTGGTATCTCAAAAACATGGTTTTTAAAGGCTTCAACAGCTTTTTGGGATGATGAAAATCGCTGTTCTCACATTGTTTGTTTGACATTCGGGAACACAAAGAAGTCGTTAGGCGATAAATCAGGTTAATAAGACATTAATTCGATATTTTTCTTCTTCAAATAATCAATTGTTTGACTTGCTGTGTATCATTGTCATGATACAACGTTTTCGGTTGTTTTTCCTGATGTCGTTGGTAACTTTTGGCATACAAACTGTTGTATACTATTTAGGATTAACTGTTCTTCGATCCTCTAAAGGAATAGTTGCGACATGTCCAGTGCAACTGCAAAAACAAGTGATCATTTTCTTGGAGGTGCTTCGTGAGCGAACAACTTTTGTGGGATTCGGTTCAACTTGGAAAACCCAAACAGTGGATTGTTGCTTAGTTTACCGTTCATTTAGAAGTTCCTCGGTCAAATATTTTGAGCATTTCCTTACGCCACTTAACACGAGCCTTTTTTTGAGCTTCGGTCAAATTATGCGGAATCTATCGGGAACAGATCTTTTTTCACAGCTAAAAGTTCATGCGAAATCGAATGTACTGCAGTCTTCGATATGCCTAACGATGCCTCTATCTCACTGCAAGTCACATGCCGATCTTCTTCAATCATGTTGTGCACAGCATCGATGTTTTTGGGAATATTAACCGATTTTAGTCGACCGTCAGGAAATTCATCACTGACGGACGCACGACCACGACGAAATTCTGGAAACCATTTGTAAACAGTCTTTTCTGATGCTGCTTCATTACCAAATGTTGAGCGAAGCGATTCTATGCATTGTTGTTGAGTTAGGCCTTTACTAAAATCGTAAAAAATCATCCAACAAAAACCTTAACGTAAAATTTTCATTTTTTCACAAAACTGCTGCAAAAACACTCACTGGAAACTAACTACTCGGTCAATTTCTAAGCTGCAACTGTTTTCACAAGGACAAATGTCAAATTTTACAAAAATAGTAATGACACATCTCAATAGCGCCACCTAGTGGTCGTTTGTAAAAACTTAAAAGGCTGCCCTCGTAGAAGTGTCAGATCGTACGATCTCGCAGCCCAATTAATGTCACCATATCGGGAAACGACACGGTCAGAAAATTTTGGTTATTTGCATATCGTATTTAGAACAGCATACAAATTTTTGTAAAAGGGTGCCAGGATTTTATACTTTCTTCCGTTCTGAAACACTGCATGTAGAATTTTTCTAGTCTCTAGTCGATAAATTTCAAATAAAACAATTTTGGATTAGACTGTTAGAAATGACGCCGTATTCTCAAATCCACAACTTTAAAATGAAGTTCACCAGAACTATTTTTTATATCGGGAAATGTTTGCAATTGATAGTAATCGACCACTGAATAATACATGGTAAGTTTAGTAGATACCATATCACCATCTTGTTTGCACATACGAGCTGTATGAAAGACATGAAAACATGCTGTCAGCTACCTGTGTACCGTAAAGACCATATACTTATTTTGTTTCTATGTTATGTTTACTGTATACATAAATAGGCAATAGATTTTTGTCCCAAGAATGTTGAAAGCAAATTATAATGTGGGTTTAACTCGGTTAGTTTTTGGACACCAGTTATTGTAAAAGTTCAGAGTAGTTTTATAATTACTTCTTCAACACAAAACGGCCATTTCCAACATTCTCAATTTCGGAATTATGATTCACTAAAAAAATATATACTTGAGTATAAAAAATAGCCTAAACTGGATAAGAGAAGCGGAGAATCCACAACGGTGGAAGAGTATAGGGAAGCCCTCTATCCGCAATTGGATAGACAACGGCTGATGATGATGATGATGAAGATAAAAAATAGCCAGATGTTTCTTGAAATGTCATAGCCAGGTATGACGACGTTTGGTTTGCTTTATCAAAAGCAGTTTGCTACATTGGATGTTAATTTCGAATAATTTCGACGAGACTAAACATGGTTTTCAAAATTTATTATAAAAGGTTATCAACACCTTTTTATAATAGCTTCACCTGGCTATTCAGAAAATAGTACTTCTCTGTATACTCGATGACCTTGCTGACATCCACAATGAAACTGCAGGATATTTAATTTACCAACTTATATTTATATAATATTTGGCTATCACTACGTACATAAGTTCTAAGATACTATTTCCATCTAAAAGCTAATAAGCTCATCCCGAAGGATGTTAAAAGGGAAAACAAATATCTTAAGAAATAAAAACTAAAATGCATTATTTTGGTACAGTATTATTTTTTCTTTGAACGGAAGGAGGAAGGAAAATTAATCAGAAAAGCTTTATAATCTACACTTCTTTTATATATAATGGCGTATAATTAATTGTTAAATTTTTATTTTGCTCGTTAATCTTAACATTTGGATTTACGAATATTTTACTAAACCTGTGATACCAACAAACAAAATTGTGTACAATTGAATATGGTAAAACTTCTATATATTTAGGACAATTAGTAGTACCTTTTTTTTAATAATTTAGTAGCTTTTTCTGTATTTCCTCTAATTCACCTACAAAAATACCATTTTAAAAGTATAATGCCTGTTTACCAGTTAATGACAATTTTATTAATGCATAAATCGAAACCTAGTTTTCCAGAATGTATATAATAGAACAACATATTTTTTAAGATAATTACCTTTAATTACTAGGTAGCTTCGAGTATTTTTAGTATTTATAAGTTCGAATATAAGTTTTAATGCATGAGTTTAGCATTAATAAGTAGGTAAACTTTGTAAGTAGAACATTACTTCATCTTTACGAAACTTCGTAGAGAATATATGATGGACTGGTATTAATACTGTAATTTCCTCGAATACAAATAATATGAAATTACTTAAACCTTCCCCTTTTAACCGTTTATTTAAAACTTCCCCTTTCATTTTGTTACGTTCTCGATCGAGCGGAGGTGTCTAAAATTAGAATTCCGTGAAGAAGCCCGGAAAATGATTTAAGAGTTTCTTGCATTATAAAACTTAAGGAAAGAACAAACAAAATGAAGTTGCAAAACCGAATATTTTAAAGATACAATCTTCGGCTGTATTCCTTCTCTGAGAGAGATTGTTAAATATGCAGATTTATGCAAATGAATACAAATTGGTAAGGTAACAGCGCAATTTAATTTAGGTACTTTATGAATACCCTAAGACGGTTTTCTGCTTGGCCAAATACAGTCTTGGAAGTCCACTCTGTACAGATCGGAACTATTAAATGGGTTTGGATCGTATGCAAATCCGAAGTACTGTTGTTTGAATTTGTGAATTTTGATGCAAAATATCCTCCCTCGTATAGGCGTTAACAACACAAAAACAGAGCAATTTTCTGTCCAACATTTCCAAGCAATATTTCAAAATTCCATAAGCAAAATCCAATTTCACTCTTGCAAGATATACTTTTTCTATATGAAAAAATAAATTACAAGAATCTCATTTACCTTAAAATCTGAAAACGTGTTTATTTATACTTTGCTCAAAAATGTTAGGGCGCAGGCAAGACCCCCGCTTGCTTCCCGTAACTCCGGTACGCAATAAAAAATCTCACTAAATCATTTTTGATACCATGTACACCTTTTCATGTTTTATTAAAGCAAAACATAAAGAATAATGGAATCTTTTATAAATCGGACCATTGCTTTCTACGATTATCGTATGATTATCCACCGGACTTTCATGGCGTGCCCCTATCGATTGGTTGCTGAATCGTATGAACGATGCTAGTTGACTACGATACTCCGGGGAAATTACTCGAGTCCGGGTGGTCGTGGCTGCCACCGGATCTCTCGGACCGATGTTAAGATTTACCGCTGCGCCACTGATAGCGGTTGGGCTTACATGGTTCACTCACGCTTATAATAAGAAAGCTATAATCTTTATTAAAAGCCCGACCATAGATTTCCTCCGAGACGAAACGACCGGGCGTGTGATATTCCAGAATAAATACACCGTAATCCAAATAATATTATCCATAAACTACAACAACATTTACTCAACTTTTATGTAATTTTTAATAGTTTGTTTAATAGAAGTTTCTATTTTAATGGTGTTTTTATGTATAATCTTATTTTTAAATACTGGTCAGTAAATGATATGGTTAAAAAACACTTTATGTAAACATGATATGTAGAATACAAGAAAAAGGACTAGCAAAACGCATACTATTTAACAGAATAATTATTCTTATGTACATTTTTCTTCTGATGTAATAACAAGTTTGTATAGTCGTTTCACAAAAACTTCTAAAATTTTGCATAATTATAGAAACCTCACATTTTTACACTATCTACAATTCAGCGGCAAGGTATTGGGAATAGAAAATGTTGCTGAATCATACCTTGTTACTCTGCTTTTCTAGCATTAATCGGTCGACTCAACCCTGAGCTTTAATATTCAATTAAGCTGCCAGTTAAAAACCTCTTTCAAATTTTTCCACTATATTCTCACGGAAATAAGTATTCTCCATTGTAAACTAGTACTGAAGCATTCAAAATATGTTAGCTTAGAGACTAGATTAACTAAATGGCCCATAAAAACCCATTGTATTCTGTTTGGAATAGCTTCTGCGTAATATCTTCTTAAATATTGGGCGCCGACGTTTCAATATTCACTTATAATGCAGCTTAGTTAACCCGCCAGATTAGACCGGTTTCCCAGATAAAAATTTTTTACTGTGTATGTAAACTCTTTCGGATAGCATTTTCTTAGTTCAGTATCAAACCCATTAGTAAAATATCAAAAATGAATATTGTATGTAAAATTGTTGCAGCGCCATTACCTTTAGAATTGTGAACAAATAGTTAAACATTTCAAACGGCCACAATTAATAATTAGGGTACGATATGTTATTGTCAGTGTGGTGGTAGCTCAGTTGGTAGAACGCTCGCTTTCTGAATAAAATGTCGATTCTGACTTGGGTTCGAAACCTAAGCATTACTATGCAGATTTATAAAAATCTTGTCTGCAATCCACCACACACAATTTCCCAAACCGGCCTGCAACCGTGGGATCTTAATGCTAAAACCCTTTTCTGGAATTTCTGTCGATTCGACTTTAAACTGTGGGTCCCCCATGTTTCTACCTTAGCGCCGAGGAGAAACAAGTGGCAGAGAAGAGGCCGATGCCCAGGAATGGGACGAACAGGCTGTCAGTGATGATGATGAATGATTATTGTCCAATTAAAGTGTTAGATAATCAATTCATCTAACTGATTTTTTCTGAGTTTTGTCTTAAATGTTAAAAGCTGATACTTCAATAAGCTGTTAGTTAAACCGTCAAATTAAACTAATCATTTATATAAATCTACCATATTTTATTTGAGATGGCCTTTGGGTAAGCTATCTAAATTAAACTATTTACCTACTTAAAATCAGTGGGGGACCGCGGTAGAGTAATGGCCACAGCGCTTGACTTGGTGTTATTCTACCAAAGTCGCTCAGGTTAGAATCCTGAGCACTGCACTTTCCCAGGGTGTTTGTGGTATCTGGGGCATGGGGTTTTTCAAGGGTGGTATACACAAATGTCGGGTTAATGGCCAAGGGGCAAAAAAGAATAGAAACTATTCGATTTTTAATCAAGCTTTCGAAATAATTTATTTCTTCATCAGGATTCTGGAATTCCAAGAACCAATGTTAACAATTTATAAAAGTTAGGTTAGGTCTTACTTACAAATCAAAGTTCTAACATTGGAATCACGCCAAAACGCGTACTCGAGGTCTAACATATTAACCATAAGTTAACAAATAATCACAGATGTGTCAGAATAAGTTAAGACAAACAAACAATTTAAAACAACTTGAAACAAATTGAAACAATTTAAAACACGACTTAAGTCGTCATGTGCAGATGTTATCACAGGAAGTTGGTTCTAATACCAACTATTCACAACTAAACAACATGACAAGAAGGCGGGAAATTCAAACACCGCACAAAAATTCACAAAATGAAATGAAGCCTAGACAAACGATTTTTTAAACAAATTAATCCAAATCAACAGCATTAACTGTATGATTAACATTATGTATATTATTAAAATTGAGTAAATACGAATAGATACTACTTAAGTTATCAATATCAGTTCTAAAATTTATGCTAAGTGGGTTACAAACAATATGTTATTTGTTAACTTATGGTTAATATGTTAGACCTCGAGTACGCGCTTTGGCGTGATTCCAATGTTAGAACTTTGATTTGTAAGTAAGACCTAACCTAACTTTTATAAATTGTTAACATTGGTTCTTGGAATTCCAGAATCCTGATGAAGAAATAAATTATTTCGAAAGCTTGATTAAAAATCGAATAGTTTCTATTCTTTTTTGCCCCTTGGCCATTAACCCGACATTTGTGTATACCTAATTGGTTGTAACAGCACCCCTTTTACCAAAGAACAAATACCGTATTCTCTTTCGTCATCACTTAGTGTTGGAGACGCTCCTATACCAATTATTGGTGTATTTCTGTCTTCCATTCATATACTTTCTTAAAATGTTTTTAGCAATATGGACGCTTTATCAGCTAATCCATTGCTTCTGGGATGATGGAGACTGCTTCTAAATTATTTTGAAATCCTATTCGTTTACAAATTCTTTACATTGTCTTGAGCCAAGTGGTCTATTATCTGCTATAACTATATCTGGGATGCCCTGTGCTGCCAATACTTTCTTGAATACCTCTATTATATCAGACGATGTTATAGTTTGGAGTTTGATTAATTTGATCCATTTTGAATAGTCGATTGTAACTAAATAAATTTTATTCAATTTTGCCATATAAATTGACGTTTATTGACGTCAAATCAAACTATTAAAGTCATTGTTTATTTAGGCCGCGCATTAAAATTTTAATAAGCAGTAGATTAAAAATTTTAATCCGCTGTTTTGAGGTTATAGGTAGAATATTTTCTACAAATTGCTTGAAATTACAATCAAAATACCTAATTATCGCAATAAGTGTTCTGAATCAGAAAAAACATCATGATCCAATTCATTGCACAGATTATCCATTTTATTTTCGCGGAAAACTCTTCGACGCACGAATAATATTTTTTGAAATGTGTTTATAAAAATTTTCGTCGTTGTCAAAGTAACGAGGTACAGAAGTTGTGATCTTGTCGTGATAATCATAAAATGCGCCTATTTGATGACTTTCTTTAAAATTTTCTCTTCAGAATTGGACTTATTATATCAGGCAAAATTGAATAAAACGATGTATTACACTCGCGGATTAAATGAATGTTTAACTTGCAATATTAACGCGCTCGCGGCTGCGCCGCTTGCGCGGTTAAACATATCGCTCATAAAACATTCATTTAATCCGCTCGTATAATAAATAACTATTATGTGAAGTAGACGTTATCGTCACCATGGTTATCCACAATTATCGTTGGGGTTGGTAACAGCTTTCAGTTTATTAAAATTAAAGTTTCAATAACATTCATCATCATCATCATCAGTCCTTTGAGTCCCGAAGAACTATAGGGCTCCTTCACAGGGGTTTCAAGACAGTTCCAATAAATTAGTCCAAGGTTGTCAGTCTTGCACTAATGTATTAATTCACAATTTCACTTTCGCTTTGGTTTGGTTTAATTTAATTTTTCTTTTCTTGAATTTTAAACTTTATTTTAACACATTAACAAATTTAACAAGTTTTAACGGGTTACGAACATTACAAAGTTGATGTGGTGCTTAATCTTCTACAATATCTCCGGCATTCGCGCACAACTTATTGACGAGAGTTTTCCAGGTGTCTTTATTTTGGGCTGATTGCTTTATTTGGTTCCATGTTACATTTATCTCCTTACATTCTTTCAATACATTTCTCTTCCATGTCAAGTTTGGTTTGCCCTGCTTCCTTTTTCGTTTTACCGTGTACTCGAGAGCTTGTCTTGTTATGTCCGAGATTGGTTTCATCACCATGGTTATCCACAATTATTGTTGGGGTTGGTAACAGCGTTAAGTTTATTAAAATTAAAGTTTCAATAACATTAATTTTAAATTAAATATTTTAATGATTAGAAACGATTACCCAAGTAATTAACTAAATTATTTAAACGCATTATTTAATTAATACTTTGTTATTTCACCATTGTTGTCTATTACATTTTGTAAACACCTGGGCATGGACAACACCAATTGGTTAGTAAATTCAGGCGTAATTTGGTACCATGCTTCTACAATCGTTTGCCGCAATTCTTCGCTGTTGTGTGGTCTAACGTTATCTCTATACATTAATTTGGTCATTCTTCCCCTCACTTTTTCAATCTGGTTTAAATCTGGACTTTTCCATGGTCAAGGTAATAATACATTTATGCCATGAGCGTTAATGAACTCTCGTACTATCTGTGCTGTATGCACTGGGCAATTGTCATGTTGAAAAATAAAATTATTTCCGAGGACCGGTTGAACAGAAGGTAGTAAACATTCTTCCAACAGTCTGCGATACACAACACCAGTTAGTCTCTCGTTTACAGTTACATATACGCCTGGATCTCTAGTGCTAATCCATCCCCAAACGTTTACCGAAAAATGACCTGCTGAATTATAAAGGTTTATATCTTGCTCCTTTTGGCCGATAAACTCTTAAAGTGCCATTATGATAAGACTGATTTGATTTTTCGTCAGAGAACACAACACTGACGTCCCATATGTTGTTGAGCAAATTCCATCCTAAATTGTTTGTTTGCGTCTTAACAAATTTGGTTTGCCGAACAACGATTAAATAAATCACTTTCTCCAATTCTTCGTCGAGCAGTAACAGAGGATCCTGGAAATTATGTCTCTTCTTAGCTCTAATTGTTGTTTCAAAAGGATTTTCTCGAAGAAAATCTACCAGTTGATTGTCCTGATGTGCATCCGAAATTCTGTTTCGACCTGACCGTTGTCTTCTGTTCAGTGGTGTAACAACCACGGGGGGGCCCGAACGTTTTAGGGGCCCAGATCAATTATTACAGTAGGTATCTACCAGAAACATAAACACATTTAAAAAATTGAAAAATATTTGCAGTCTTATTGTAGCAAATTTTTAAATGCAGTCACTATTAAATGTTGGTAATACATAATGATAATATAATGCCTAATGCGCTCAAGCAATTTACTAAACTGGTTTTATAGTCAAAACAACGTAAAGTAGATACATACATATTAAAGCGTAAGGATTTTAGAAATAACGCACTTTATTTGAATTATAGCTGTTAAGTCTACGAGCTAGATCATGAAATTTCCATGGTACACCTGCAGGCTTGCCATACATACGATAGTTGGAAGCGACGTGCGACCATTGAAAGTTTAGTCGAGTTTAACGATGAAGTTAAAAAATGGAGAGACATTTTATCAAGCATTATAGATGTTATAATGACTTTGGCCGTTTGTGATTTGGCGTTTCGGGGGCATCAGGAAAACAAAGAGTCGATCGCTTTAGTAACTAAATATCTTTAAAGAAGACTTTTATCAGATGCAGAAATTTAAAGGCGACTGTAATCTCTGCTGATGTTATGTACTTAAAAATTAATATTTTGTCTGCAAGAGCAAAAAATAACAGCAGCCACTGAACAATAGCTATAAGGAATTAGAGTAAATGTTATGAACTGTATGGCTTCAGTAGACAGGTTTTATTTTTACCAGCCAACTCCCAATGAAATTTTTGTTTGTACTTCCCATTGGCTGAACGTAGCACTGCTAGCTAAAGATATCCTTATATGTCTCTTGATGTTATGATCAAGTTTGCATTGGACAGCATTAGAAATAATCTTCAGAGAAAAGCCGTACACTTTACCCACATTTACTTTTTAATATAACAGCAAAAATGAATAGGTAGGGTCTCAGACATGCTGTATTATTCAAACACATTGACATTTTTCTGCTTCAGTAACATTACTGTTATTAACCAGACTCCCTAGAACAATATTTTTTAATTTAAAACTCAAATAAATAAACTTCAAGTGTTCCAAAACAAAGTGACTCGCATAGCAGTTAACGCCGAATGGTTTTGCCGTAATAAGCAGATCCATGCTGAACTCGATCTACCTACAATCGAAAACTTCATACAAAAAATATGTGCCAAATTTTTCACCAATATTCATCAATGCCCCAGTGCGGAAAAATATGAACTGAGTAAAAGGGATATACATCAAAGACTTAAAACGTAAATTACCTCAGGATGTATACCAGTGATCAAAATTCAAAATAGAATGTTTGTCTCCTAATAGTCTTATCCTAATAACTATTATTATCAAAAGACAGGAAACCTGTAAATTACAAATGAAGAATAAGTTAATTAAGTTTATGAGG
>JABXWE010102160.1:0-30881 GCA_014611495.1 Limonius californicus
TCAAGTGTTCCAAAACAAAGTGACTCGCATAGCAGTTAACGCCGAATGGTTTTGCCGTAATAAGCAGATCCATGCTGAACTCGATCTACCTACAATCGAAAACCTCATACAAAAAATATGTGCCAAATTTTTCACCAATATTCATCAATGCCCCAGTGCGGAAATATATGAACTGAGTAAAAGGGATATACATCAAAGACTTAAACGTAAATTACCTCAGGATGTATACCAGTGATCAAAATTCAAAATGTTTGTCTCCTAATAGTCTTACCCTAATAACTACTATTATCAAAAGACAGGAAACCTGTAAATTATAAATGAAGAATAAGTTAATTAAGTTTATGAGGGTTTAGTACTAGTTTAGTCATTAAGTAAAGTCATGTTTTCATTTTAACATAACCATGTATAGCATACATTGCAGAGCTGGTGAGATCAATGAAAAAAAAAAATATATTAAAACAAAATAATAATTATATTTTAAAAATAATAATAATCATTTCAATCGTTTTTATACAGCTTTATACGTATTTCAACAATTTACATGTCATTTTCAAGAGCAATTAATATTGTAGACATTTGTAGCTAGAGCAACAGCTCACTGGATTTATTTCAAACTTGGCTCTCGTCTTCTATTCCGAAACTTCCAATAGCGGGAAATTCATAAGGTCAATTTGCTTATTCATTAAAGGTGTATTTGTTTTGTGTTTCTGACTTTGAAAGGTCTGGAGTATATCCAATTTACATTTATCATCAGGGAAGTGTAAAAATGTTATTATATTATTTGATGTCAGTGTATGGTTGAGTTCTGATAAATGTTTAGCATAGTTAGATTTTTCTGGATGTTTGTATTTGTACGAGCGTATTTATTCTTTGTATCTGGTGTAAAAATTTCTAACTGTCTGGCCTATATATACAGAATTACATTGCGAGCAGTTTCATTTGTAAATATCTGATTTTAACAAATTGTTAATTGTAGTTCTATCTTTTGTGTTGAAAGTGTTTTTTGTTGTTTTGTAAATAGCTTTAAATGTATTTGTTTTGATTATAATTTTTGAATTGAAATATGTTTAACATGGTCTTTTGGACATACTTCTTGAATTGCTAATTTATAATCTTTCTGTTTGATTAGTGTGTCAATCAATTTTGTGTTGCAGCCATTACTGTGCCCAATTTGTTTAATAATCGAAATCTCTTTGGTGTAATCACTGTTACTTAGAGGAACTGTTAGGGCTCTATGTATCAAGGACCTATACCTGTAGGCTGCTAATTTATGTGTTTTATGGTAACATGAGTCCTGTGGTATTGTGATATTTGAAGGTTTTCTGTAAATAGAGTATTCTAGTTTGTTTTTTAGAATTAATTTTTATGTGTAAGTCTAAATAATTACCTAATAATTTTGTTCTGTTTCTAATGTAAAATTTATGTTTGCATGTATAGTATTAATAAACGTTAAGAAATCACCAATAAACTCAAATGAACTATTAAAACATGCTAAAATATCATCAACGTAAGGGAACTAAAATATAATTTTCAAAGATTGATTCAAAAATTCAATCTTCTAAATGTTCCATAAATATATTAGCTAAAAGTGGTGAAATGGTACATTGGTAAAATGTCTTTCTAAAGATATATTTCATCATTATTATTATTGTTAAAATACAAATATGACTTTTAAAGAAGGAAGACAAGCAACAATTAACAAAATAATCATTCCTAAACAATTATATTAAATTGTTGCATCCCTCTGTTCATAGTACATGTCCCATCATTTGGCCTCTTATTTTTCTGTTTCCATACTTTCCTTTTTTCTCCCATTAGTGCTAACAGTTCTTCATTGGTTTTCCTTTCAATCTATATCCGATAATTCCAGCCCATACATTGGCGGTGAATCTAAACTGGTGATTAAGGTTTGATGCAAGACAGGGTTTTCATTGACCTAGTGGTGCATATTAAACATTCCGTTACGGGTAAATGTGGCTTCATCCATCCATAAAATGTCTTCAATGAAAGCTGGGTTGACTACTTGTTGCCCTAATAACCATCTGCAAAACTCTATCTGTCACGGATAATCTTCCGGAAGCAACCCATGGACTCGCTGGAAGTGGAACGGATGTAAGAGATTTTCTCTTAACACTCGATGTACAGCAGTATGGCTAATATCAAGTCTTCGAGCTACAGAACGGGTACTTTGTCGAGGTTCGTCTTCAAATACCTGTAAGATGTTCTCTTCTATTTCGGGTTGTAATACATGTCGTGATCTTCCAACAACTCCCTGCACAGGCTCCATTCTTCCTGTTTCTTTTAAACGTTGATCTAGTCTTTGAATAACATGGGCATTAGGATGTCTCCTGTGTACATGACGTTCGGTATATAAATTTGAAGCTCGATGAAAATTACCCCCACATTCGCCTAATGTCAAATACTACTACTAATATCTGCGTACTCAGGAAAACTGTATGCCATGATTTTTCTCAAAACCAAAAACACAAAACAGATGAAACAAACAAGGAACAAACTAACTTAGAACAATAATAACAGTGAATAACTAATAAATAATGAGTGAAGCAGAAGTTTTACGAAAATATTAGTAAAGTGACTTTTTCAAGTGTCAAAAATGACATTAATCAATCCGTCAGTCATACATCCAGCTATCAATTTTTTATTATTACATTTTTAAAATCAACCCAGCCTATAACGCATAGTTGCAATGTCTTCTAAAACTATAAATCGCGAAGATTTTGCATTCATAAATATTAAATTATATGTAAACTAATTACCGAAATGTTATCATTTATATTTGATTACTTATTTTTAATTGTTGAACGATGTGTTGTTGATACTATTTAAATCGATTTCTCAACAAAAGTCGAAACAAATTTCAAGTTTGGGCATTAATAATTCCTTAACCAAAGAGTTAATACTAAAATGGTATTAGAGTTTTTTGCTTGTTTTTCAATGTAGACTAATGTGATGTAAATATTATCCGCACGTTTTAATACACCCTGTATATAAAGCATATGAATACTACTTTGCAAAACTAAATACTAAAATAATATAACCATTTCTTTTTTGCATAGAGTTAATAAAAACAAAACAAATAAAAGAAAAATACATAACAGCCATTTATATTTTCTTAATCCAGTTTACCTTACACTATATAGAATTTACAACAATAAATAACATTCTGTTAATTCGCCACTGTATTATAATAATTAGCATATGTATAACATTAAAGATTCCGTTTAAAAGACAATAAGTATCCATTTTAAAATAATAGCAGATTCTAGTTTTAGTCACCAATACCTACAATATTATCAAGGAATAAAAAATACATGCACCATTAAAATTAGTAAACAAACAATTCGGGGAAATTTTGTTCATATACAGGGACACTTGATTTTTTTTCTCTGTCTATTGGACTACGATTTGCTTCTGAAGTAGAGAGTGACTTAAATATTTCATTCAATTTATTCTGCAGGACGTCATGCTATAAAAAATATATCCATTAACAAATATATGGACAAAAAAATATGAAATTCTTACTTTTGGCTGTGTACGATGTATTAACTCTGAAAAAGTAGCTGTTCGGAAGGTATGACTTAGCTGCTCTCTTCTTTCAGCTTCCGCTTCTTTTCGTGCTTCTGGTGGTTCTGTTAAAATCCTTTTCATGCTTTCAAATGTGAGTTCTTCTTCTGGGAATTTCTACCAAAAAAATCAGTATTAGTACAGTTTACTTTTGGATTTACACATTGAAAAAAAGTATTAAAATACTTGGTATTTAGGAAATGCAACCAGACTTCTATCAGAGGATGATAAGGGAAGGGGAAATTTAAAGAGGGCATCCCAACTTTGATGTCTGTTCACTTCACAGTGCCATTCACTTGTACGTGCTGGCTGTGCTTTCACCTGCAGTAGGTTGAGAATTAACTTACTAATGATTATGTTTGAAAACAGTACTGTAAAATGTTTAGGTTTGGGGGAAAAGCTATTGAACTGCTCCTGTTGCAATAGTTCTTTAAAATTCAGAACAACTCTAGTTTTTATAGTTAGTCTTTAAAATAAATATTGTAATTTATTACACATGTACAAAAGGCTTACAATGCTCACATACTTTTTCGAGGCAATTCCAGTTTTTCAAATTGTCAAGCGAAACAAGCAATGATAACTAATTTTTTTACCACTGATGTACATACACTCTAGTTACTATTTTTACATTTCCGTTGGCACAACTTAATTTTTGTTAATAAGTACATTTCGAACAGTTACTAATATGTACGTTCCATTTTTATTTAGTCACAATGTTAAAGAATGTTAGCAAAAATTCAGAATTTGGAACTTAATCAGAATAAATTACATTAAACCCCTATTAGCCTAAAAAAGGGAATGGACTATGTATCTTTTAACCTATACAGCTATTAACACGCCAAAATTATGAATAGTCCTGCATTTGCGTTTCAAAAAATTTAGAAAATTATATCAATTATAATGTTAAGATCGCTACATCTCGTAAGAGATAAAGCACACGAAGAAGAAGAAGAATGTTAAGATTATGATATAAGATTATTTGCCTTTCTTTTTATAATTTACCGGAATGTGCCTATGTAACAGAATAGAACTGATACAGCTGCAAACAATGCTATTGATAATTTTTTATTAGCAAACGGGTAAGTAGTACAACTTAAGCCGTTTTTTGGCGATGAACCGCATTCATCCGCGAGTTCAAACCGTATTCTTGGCTTACGTCACTATATTTATCAGCGCTAAAATGAGTATATTTGAAACCGGTGGTAGGCGCCTGTTTATATTTTCATAACCAACATAACCTAAAAACAAGTAGTGAATGTTTTGTCAACGTTTATTTGCTGAATTTATACGCGATGTAAGTACCAATACAATTTACTGTAAAATATGTGCTTATTATTGTTAATTTTAGGACACAGTTAAAACTGGCAATACTAGGTATCGTAATAGATAGTTATGATGCGTCTAATCAGCAATTAATGTTACTTCGACGTTATCTGGAAGATAGTGACAACAATGATACTGAAGTACAGAATTTAATGCTGGCAGTTATTGGCACTAATGAACAGCATAAAAGGATTGAAGGCTACTGTGCAGAATGGATACCCTCATACTTAGATCGTGATTTCTTCATGAATTATATCATTATATAGAATGACTAGGAAAACGTTTTATGCTTTATTGGATAATATCAATTGTTGTGAAAAGGAATATGTAGGTGGAGAACAACCAATACCTATGGAACAAGCTCTCTTGATGACTATTTCATGGTTGGGAAGAAGCGAAAGTTTGGCAAGAATTGCTGAAATATTTAACGTAGCAGTATCAACTGTTTATAATAGCACGGAATACATGCTGTTACAAATATTCACTTTACACAAAAAAGTAATTGTGTGGCCAGATGTACAAGAATTAGTTAAAATTGAAAATGACTTTAGAGCAAGATGTGGATTTCCAGGTTTGTCTTTTAAAATTTACGTTGGGTTTTTTAAAGTTAATATTCACTTTATTATAGGGGTTATTGGAGCAATTGATGGATGTAATGTTCAATTTAAAGCTCCTATAGATCAACAGGAGAGCTATATTGATAAAAACAGAAACCATTCCATTAAACTACAAGGCATAGTCACAGCAGATAAAATTTTTACCAATATTATGGTTGGTTTTCCAGGTTCTGCACATGACAGCAGGGTAAAAATTGACAAGTGTTATACGTATATACTACTGTTAAAATATAATCGCTATTTATGCCTTATCAGGTTTTCAACAATTCAGCATTATACCAGGATGTCGAAGAAAAAGGAAATTTTAGGAAATTTTTCCCTGAAGACCGTTATCATTTAGTAGGTGATAAAGCTTACCCTTTAAGAAATTGGATAATGACACCTTATAAGTAATAAAAAAAATATAGTTAATGCTAGCATAAGTTCTAAATATTATTTTTGAATTATAGGGACCTTGGAAATCTAACCGACAGACAACGACGGTACAATAATTTACATAGCATAACCAGAATTGTTGTGGAACACACATTTGGGTTGCTGAAATCCAGATGGAGGATATTAAAGTTTATCAATGTGAATAGTGTTGAAAAGGCAGTTAAAATAATCGTTGCGTGCTGCATTTTACATAATTTTTGTTTTATTAATTTAGATTTTTGGAATGAATATGAATCAGTTGCCAATAATAATGATGATTATATAAATGCAAGTGATGTGCCTGTAGATACCGTTAATAAAAGGCAAGAAATATGTAATTTGTTATAATAGTTGTTGAAGAGCTTTTGTTGAAAATATATGTAACAAATTTTATATAATTTTTAATTTTTTTATCATTAACTGTATGCAGATAGCATGACTGCATCTAACTTTAATAAGGATTGTAAAAATATAGTGGCTTATATATTATTTTTAGGTAAAATAAAAAACACATTACGAAAGAATATGTATTTTTAATAAAGAACATTATATATACTTACAAGAAATATAGTTTACAAACATTTATTATTCACTATCTGAATTAGACAATCTTCGTTTTGTAGATTGTATTGGTCTCCCCAAGTTGGATATGAGAGCCATCATTTGCTCATGTCGTTGCTGGTTTTGTGTCTCAAACAACTCCATCATTCGTTCGAAGTCACATTTTCGGTTCTCGCAATTTTCTCTCTGCAGTTTTAAAATTTCTTCTAATGCTGAACTTCTCGATGATTTTGGCTTGACAGTTTTATGAATGTTACTGAAGCGGTTTTCTTCTTTTGGAAGATTTTTTGAACATGTAGCTCCTGAAGATAAACCCGAGCTAGTACTGCTGCATTCACTCTCTGGCAGCAGAGAATCAAATACTACGCTAGGATTTGCTTTATGTTTATCCCCAAGGATGGCATCCAATTCCTCATAATATGGAGGTTCCTTAACTTTTCCTTGCCCAGTTTTCCTTCGTAAGTCTTGATTTTTACAATAAGCCTTTTGCATGTTCGCAAACTTCGGGCGACACTTTTCTCGGCCGACAATTCCCTCGCCTACAAAAAATCCCATTTGGTTCATTTTGTCAGCAATTTGTAACCAAATATCGTTTTTGCAGGTTTTTTTGTCCTGGAATTGCTCATCATACTCTTTTCTTAATGCTAGAAAAGCTAGTGTTGCATCGTGATCTGCTTGGGTGGGTTTCTTAGGGCATTTCCACAAGGAGCACGTGGCTGATGGCTCAGAAACATCGGAAGTTCGATTGTTTAATTGTTTTTTTATAGCATCATAGTACTCCAATGCATATTGGCTATCTAACAAATTTAAGAAATTTAAGATATTGATAACATATAAAAATTCTAAGTTACCTTTTAAATTTTCTGCAGTTGTGTCATCTACATAGACCGTTATATCGAACAGTTTCACTTGCAACATTTTTGTTTAATTACACATTTAGAAGTAAATGCAAAAATTAATAAACAAAAAGTTACGTTATTACACGCGGCTAATCGTAGGTCATGCAGGTCGCACTTTAGATCAGCTGTTTATGGTGGTTTAAACCAGTACAGGAAGGACGGTTCAAACCAGAGAGAAATTATTCAAAACGGTTCGTGTTGTGACGTCACCGTTTTAACGCTAAAATGCATGATTTTGAACCGTAGGTAATACGGTTCAAATAAGTGCATCGCCAAAAAACGACTTTAATAAAAATAAATTACAGTTAACCCAAGTACAGAAAAGGTATCCTATATCCTATTGTAAGATAAAGGAGTCATATGTGTAAAATATAGGTAGGTATTACCCTGCAAAAAGTCAAGGAATAAGTATTTAAACAAATTTACTTTTATATTTTAAATCTTTTGAATAGTCAAATTTTTTTTAATTTTATAACTTGATTGTTAGTTTCTCAAATTAATTTAGCTAATTAAAGCATAGTCATGTGCTACCTTTAGAAAACGTATATTTAACTTTTAAATACCTACTGTGATTAATTGAATTTGAGCTATTTACTTCTGTATCAAATATTACAGTTCTACAAAGACACTGAATGTGCCCCTGCTTTGGAATAAAACTGATATATCTGGCATTAATACCTTATCAGGCTGAATGTGAAAACTATATTAGCAAAACTTCATAATGACATAGCTATAGTTCTCCTTTAACTACACACGTGATTAAATATTTTAAGTTGGCAACAACGACATGACGGTTTATTATAGTATCTAGAATAACCGATAGTTGTTACAGCGAAGCGGGTGAACAAGGTGTTTCGCATTTTCTTTGAAATAAAGCAGAGAGACCTCGTGGTGTACAAAATACACCGCACGTGTAGACATATAAGTAAATTTTCAAATGTTATTTTATTATAAATATGAGATTTTTCTGTTTTGATGTTAAAAATTTAATGTAAGTTTTTAAAAGGTAGTTGGTGTTATTTTTTTTGGGGATTTTGTCAAAGTAAGGAACCCGAAACGCCTTATCCAAGAGGAATTAGAGACTTTGGCACAAGTTATTTGCGATGACGATTCGGAAGAAGAAGTAAGAGATTACAAGTATGCAGGTACATCAGAAGAAGAAGTTGTAAATGAAAGTGACCACAGCTCGGCTTCGGAACAGGAGTTTGGTAATCAAACTGCCGATTCTTCAGACAGTGAGGTTGAAGGGGAAGAGGAATATTTTGTGGCAAAGGATAAAGTGACACGTTAGAGCAAACGCCCACTTGTATCTAAATTTAGTAAAGTTGGTAAGCAAAATATAGTAAGAATTTTTCCTGGACCAAAGCAGTGCGCTCAGAATATAACTGATGAAAAAAACGCGTTTGAAATGAAATTTCCGACGATATCATTGAAGAAATTCCGCTATATACCAATATCGAGATTGAAAAAATTCGAGTAAACTTTGACAGAGCTCTAGATGCAACAGATATTACAAAAAATGAATTGCTGGCATTTATTGGATTATTGTATTTAGCTGGGCTAAAAAACGAAAAACACACTCATTTTCTTGAGCTGTGGACCGGATGTGAAATATTTAGGCCCATTATGGGATAACAGGTTTCTATTTATATTGAGCACCCTATGATTTGAAGATAAGGTCATCAGAACTGAACGAAAGAAAGCAGATAAACTTGCCATATGGTTTGTTTGTAACCGTTTTGAAGAAAATTATCAAAATAACTTGTTTTGACGCACAAATGACGATAGATGAAATGTTAATCCCTTTTCGTGGCAGATGCAGTTTTACCCAATACTTACCAAGCAAACTAGTGAAGTATGGGATAAAAGTATTTGTGCTATGTGACTCTAAGACCTTTTATGTTAGCAATATGGAGATATATTGTGGAAAACAGCCTGAAGGACCCTATCATACATTTACTAAACCAAGTGACATAACTCACCATTTACTGGAAATATGGAAAGGTAAAAATAGAAGTCTGACCTGTGACAATTGGTATATCAGCTATCCATTGGCAAAGGAGGTACTTGCGCAAAAGGTAACATTGGTAGGAATGTTGCAGAAAAATAAAAGAGAGCTTCCACTAGAGTTTCTGCCGTATAAAAAGAGACAAGCAGGATCTTCCAAATTTGGGTTCTAAAAAGATATCACCATCGTGTCGTTTACTCCGAAAAAGGGTAAAGCAGTAATCTTGCTGTCATCAATGCATAGCAATTCGGCAGTAGATCCTGGAACCAATAAGCCAGAAATTATTCTGGACTATAACTCCAACAAAGGTGGAGGCGACACGGTTGATAAGATTTGCAGCACCTACTCGGTATCTAGAAGAACCAGAAGGTGGCCATTGGCTGTGTTTTTTCAGCTGCTTAACATAAGGGGTATAAATAGTCAGATCTTGTACAATGCCAATCATGTCGCAAATCCAAACAAATATAGGAGAAAATATCTAAAAGCCTTAAATGTCTTTGATGAAACCTCACCTCGAGGAGAGAGCAGAAATGAAAAGTTTGCCATCCGACATACAGTCTTTCCTATCGAAATACAAAAGGCCTATGGAGCAACGTGACGAAGAACTGCCAGCAAAAATACGAAAAAGGTGCTTTTGTTGCGGAAGACAAAAGAACAGAGTAACGATTACTTGTAATAGATGCAATAAGCCGGTGTGCAAAGAACATGTTGTTACAACTATTATTTGCTAAACGTGCAAAGATGACAAAGACAGTTATGAAAATAATGAATAAAAATAATGAAATTAAAAAATGTGAGTTCAAGTTTTTTCTTGTTGGTTTTTCAAGTTTTCTACATATTTGTTTAAAATAATCTAATTAAAAATTTTAGGTTCAAGGATTCTTTGATTTTTTCAGTTTCTTTTGTATTATATGTATATACAGGGAATTTTTCTTTTTAGTATACATTGCCTATGTATACTATTAAAAGAAACGCGTCAAATTCGCCTATTGTGTAGGCAACCAACTATACCAACAACTAAAAAGCAGGAGCAAACGTCACCAGTTGTGAATTATTTGAGTATGAAGGTTATGTTGATACAGTGTTTATATTAAATAAGTATTTCACCCTGTATATAGGACGCAAATGATTATACTTATTTGTAAATTACAAAAATCGACAGGATTATTGTTCGTGTACGGTCCGTGAACATTCTGTTTTCTTCGTACAACAAAAATGTATGAGCGCTAAGATAGTGTAGTGGTTATCGTCGCTGCCTTCCAAGCAGTTGATCCGAGTTCGACTCCCGGCCGTCACAGATTTTTTTTTAATTATAATTTTTGTAAACATATTTAATTTCATTTCTTCGGTTAAAACGTGATTATTTTTAGTTCTTATTTTATGATTTAAATTTTCTAACAATTGTTTGTATGATTGGAATACAAGGAGTTAAGTTTAAGTTAAAAAATAGAATTAGTTTTTATTTAGTGTCTTCTTGCGTTTTTTTATACAACCATGTACAGTAAAGACGAAAAAGTGCAAATTCTAATGTGGTATCAGAATGGTAACAGATCAAGAACTGTGAGAGACTTATTTTCAGTAAAATATCCAGAAAGACCTATTCCTTGTATTCGAACCATACAAACAATTGTTAGAAAATTTAAATCATAAAATAAGAACTAAAAGTAATTACGTTTTAACGAAAGAAATGAAATTAAATATGTTTACAAAAATTATAATTAAAAAAAAAATCTGTGACGGCCGGGAGTCGAACTCGGATCAACTGCTTGGAAGGCAGCGACGATAACCACTACACTATCTTAGCGCTGATACATTTTTGTTGTACGAAGAAAATAGAATGTTCACGGACCTTACACGAACAATAATCCTGTCGATTTTTGTAATTTACAAATAAGTATAATCATTTGCGTCCTATATACAGGGTGAAATACTTATTTAATATAAACACTGTATCAACATAACCTTCATACTCAAATAATTCACAACTGGTGACTTTTGCTCCTGCTTTTTAGTTGTCGGTATAGTTGGTTGCCTACACAATAGGCGAATTTGACGCGTTTCTTTTAAAAGTATACATAGGCAATGTATACTAAAAAGAAAAATTCCCTGTATAAGATTTTTAACACATTTGTATACTTTTTTAAAAAGAAATTTGTTTATGTTTGTATCTAAAATAAATCAATACATAATTTAATTCAGTGGTTTATTACAAATTGCTTTAAACATTGATATTTTAATCGTGGTGTATAGAATAGCTTTATAGCTATTATTATTATTACAGCTATTAACTTGCAAAATTTACTAATAGTCATGTGCCAATTTTTGATTCAAACATTTTGAGTAGTCGAATTTGAATAATTTTACAATGTGGTTTTCTAAGCATTTTTTGCACTCAGGCCATATTTGGCCCATTGTACACCCTAACTATGAATTTTGCCTGTTTGGGGTAGTTCCAATCCCGGTGATGATTTATAAAATCTCACACATAGCAGTATCACAGAACCTAGCTGGCCTCGGTGGTCTAGTGGTTAGCGCATTTGCCTTTAGATCCGAGGGACGCGGGATCGAACCTGGCCAAGGTCGGCGAGATTTTTCTAGCGGGGAAAAATTTGAAAGTGCGCCTTCCGTCGGATAAGAAGTAAAGCCGTAGGTTCTGTGCCACTACTAGGTGTAACACGTTAAAAATCTCTACTGAAGTTAGAATTGCCCCAGATAGGTAAAATTCTTAGTTAGGGTATACAATAAGCCAATGATGGCTGCAGTGCTTAGAGATGCTTGGAAAACCACGTCCTAGATCTCACTCTGTCAATCAATCAGTCAATCAATCAATCACAGAACCTACGGCTTTACTTCTGGTCTGACAGAAGGAGCACTTTCACATTTTATCTTTCTAGAAAAATCTCACCGACCTTGGCCAGATTCGAATCTGCATCTCTTGGATCTATAGGCAAGCACACTAGACCACTGAGGCCGGAAAATTACAGATTACTTTCTATTGCAAACAAAAGTGAATGGGCTATGTAGGTATTTAGAAACAGTTCTGTCATTAGCTTAAAAAATATTTTTAGGTTTGGCATACTTTGACTGGTAGAATTAAGACCATTTTAAAATCTGATCTACTGTAACATCATACCCTATGTTAATCTGTCATAATTTTTGAATATATAAGCACAAAACACTATAGTATTTGTGATAACAGTATAACAGGTAGAGATACAAAACTTCAATATTAGAAATTAATTCTCCAAATCACTTTAAGATTATTTGCATTTTTGTTATTTCACCTTAACAATTAAAACTCTCATGTAATCTTTTGTAAATTAAATGAATGTAAAAGAAGTTCAGCAAATTCATTTTTATGAAATACTAACCCGCTGAATTCCTGGTGAGCTGGATTCACTGTCAACATCTTGCCCACCTGGTAACTCCACAATACTACCTCGAGCTCCATTTTCAACCCAACTATGGCGATGTGTACCTGCAACTGCTCCAGGTCCTCCAGCTCCATAAGGAGATGTCAGTGATAGACGTGATGGGTCGAAACCTCCGGACTTCACAAATTCACATACGGCCATCTAACAAAACAATTATTATTAAAGAGTGTGGATACTATATTACATGGAGAATTACCTGATCTACCAAAAGATGTGGCAATTTGTTTGCTGCTTCACTATTTGCAGGGTAATGCAGCAACAATTCTGGTAGTAAATGTGGAGCATCACGTTTTCTGGCCTTAACAACTTTTGCTGCATAATCAGCCAATGGTTGAATATTAATAACAACAGGAATAAGAGTTAGAAGACTTGCTACAAGGGCATGTAAATTGAATTTCTGAGCATTAGACAGATCTGTGCTAGTTAGTGACAGACTTTGTATTCTGCAATTAGACATAAAATTATATCATAGTTAGTAAATTTCAAAAATATTCAGTACCCCAGCACAAGTTGTAATAAATCAATAACAGTTTCAGCACTGGCTAATTCAACACACAACAGAGCTAACGTTGTGTAAATGGCTTCAATATTTTCAACTGTATTGGTATCAATCTGAAGACTAGTGTAAAGAGCATCGTAGATCACTGGCCCATGCTTGTTAATAAAAATTAGATCTGGTCGAGAAGATTTTTCCATAGTTAGATCGAGTTCATTAACATGGACCCTACAAAGAAAAGAGATTAAGTTTTTTTTCCTTTAAGTAAACTAAATGGGTAAAGCCATTATTTTTAAAATTCCGTCTTAGTTATAAAATTCTAGCATTACGCAACTGGTTTTTAAGACCATTGGTGAATATGTTAGTACACTGGTAGTAAAAAATCAAGCTTTCTGTCGATTTACAAACTACACCAAACAGCGAATTTACTAGTATATGACAAATAGATATTATTTTATTATTTTCATGAGAATTTACAGCAGTATATTCTTTGAGGCTTTTGCGGTTTCTCGAACTGTCAATATTACAATTTACTTTCGGCTTAGACCCCGTTGTCGTTTAGGAACTATACTCAGCATTATCAGGTAAGGAGCGACCTATAGCTTGTCTGCCTTTACAAGCATTTGCTCTAGAAGTTTGAGCAATATTTGTTTGTAGGCCCTGTCTGCCTAAACAGGGCCGTGTGCTTAGATTATTTGAACCACTGGTTCACAGTGTTCTATTCACTCTGAAGATGCTAGCTTCAATGTCTTGCGAAACGTTAGTTTGTATGGGTTCACAAACAGCTAACAAGCATAAGCCGATTAAGTATTATTGTCTTGGCAAACAAAATACATTAAGATCAAATCCTTGTCCGCCCCTAGGTTTAAATAATTTAAGCACCAGGCCCTGTTTAGGCAGGCAGGGCCTACGAACATAGATTGCTCAAACTTCTAGAGCAAATGCTTGTAAAGGCAGACAAGCTACAGGTTAAGTCCGTACCTGATAATGCTGGGTGTAGTTCGCCAATGACGAAGCGGTCTACGCCGAAAGTAAATTGTAATATTGGCAATTTACAGCAGTTCAAGTATGTATATGATACATTCGTTATAAATATTAATTTTTTTATCATAGTCCTGAAACTTAAAATCATTCTCATTTAAAGAAAGATATCTTCTTCTTGAAGTGTCGTATTCTAGCAATGATATTGGTGACATATCTACTGTCCCTGGGTATGTGCTACTATTGACACAAGACAGTAGGGACTCATAGCTTAATGCGGGCTCTAGACCACAGAAGTACAGTGCACTTTATTTCCAGAGAGGAGGGTATCTTACGTGTTTGAAGTGATCCCTTAGCTCGCTAATATTCAAAGAGAATTCTACAAAGGCAACACAACTAACACCTGAGTACGTCGGTGGTTGTCTTAATAACGTTTCCCACAGAGTAAACCGATAAATCTACTGGCTAAATATGAACATATAAAGACTTTATTTCTTAGTAGAATGATTTAGTATGTTCAACAAATAAAAACTGAATATCTTTATTAAGATATCTACTTTGTTTTTGTTGTATATTAACTACTACAATATTTTCAGTGCCTATTCAACACTGAAAACAAAAATATTACAATACCCATGATGGAATTAGCAGGACTCGAATGAGTTACCTTTGATGTCATAGCGTTAAAGCTACAGACACCAAAAGCTTCAATTTTGTATTTAATCTCATGCATTTTCTGTATGTTACAATTGATACAGAATAGTCTAGCTCTCTTCATCAAGGGTTTCACTAAAAAATAAAGAAGAATGTATGCATTGTTACTAAAAAAAACAATCTGGAAGTGATATGTCTGGACATTGAACCTGTGTGCTTTTGGTACAATAGATTTATTACTTGAGGTTTCAACCACTATTTTAGCTAGAAATGCAATTTGATCATGCAAAATGTGTCCTTCTTTATACTAAGTTAATTTCGTTTATTAATCATCTTAATAACGAATGGTGTTATTTCCTCTTCCAACTTGCAATGGCATACATAGCCTATATAAATGATAATTCCAAAAATATATAAACTATGATTTCTGACCTAATATTTTCAGTTTCAGCTATACAAATAATTAAAATACTTACGTGGGTTTCGATAATTTTTCGATATTGTTGTGGCGATCTATAAGTGTATGCAAGATTCTTTGCACCAAAAGTCTCATATCAGGATCAGGTGCCAATGACATACGTAAAAGAGGTTCCAAAAATGAAACTGGGAAAGTGGTATTTAAATGTATGGTCTGATATTTTGTTCCAACCTAAATACAAATACCAATTAAAAATATTCTTCTGTTTTTTGACATTCTATAGAATTCGAAAGAATAACCTTACCTTCAATAAACTTTTCAATAAAATACTCTGCAATAAATTGTCTGCTGGGGTGTTATTATCCACAAGAGGGAATGGAATTTTGCTCATAATGAACATCATAATCTCAATCTTCTGATAATCAGGAAGATGGTTTGCAAATTCTCCCAATGCATTAATTAAAGCCTCTTGATACTGCTTTTCGTCGGTCTGGCTTATACCATGTCTTACAGAGTCTCGCAAATGGTTTAACAAAGAATTAATTATTTCCAATACAGACGGACCTAAAATTAATTATTGGTTCAATCAATAATGTGCATGAAATTATTCTAATAACTTTCTGCTTTGACTAAGTTTCTAATTCACAAGTAATACGATACTTACCAACACTTTCACCAGCAGCAATGGCAATAATTTTGGATAATACATCTGCAATGCTTGTACGTATAGTTGGACTAGACTTGGAATTTTCATCTAAGTGTGCCATGAGTGTTTCAACCACAGTATATGAATACTGCGCCTAAACAAATTATAGAACATTTTTAATTGAAGTATGTTTATTAATTTAATATTCTTGTATGGATATGTTTTTTCATAACCATAAAAACAATTATTACCTCCACCCACACCAAAACATATATGTATAGTTGTTTTCAGATATTGAGGATTTCTGACAACTTAATAGAGCAAATTTTTTTTTATAATGAAGGTTTCATAGGCTTTATAGGCTCATTGCTTTGGCGTGGGCAAGGTTAAGCTAGTTTGTGCTATGCACAACAAGGCCCGACCCTGCATGTTACGGCGTTGATGTATAACCATGATTAACCTGCCTGACGTGTGGTGTATTTTTGTGTATATGATGTTGTTGCTCCTCTAGTGCGATTGTACCACGAGGAGTGCCATTAATTTGATCCCCAATGGCAAATGGAAACCGGGACCCAGTACTGATCACGCAGGGAATTAGAAAAATTTCTGACCCTGGAGTGATTTGAACTGGGAAGCGTTTGGATCAGTGATTCCCAAAGTGGTCTATATCGACGCCCAGGGGTCACGTCAGCGAAAAAAAAATTTGGGGGTCCATGAAATGAAAATGGGGGTCCACGATAGTGGATCTCAACATACACTGATAGTAGGTACCTATTTACTTACATTATACTATCTTATAATATAAAGACATATACATTATTTATAAAAGTACCTATGAAGTGAAAAAATTATTATATATGTTGTTAGCTTATAATGATTTATTAACAAGATATTATAATTAAGATATGATAACTACGATGCGCCACAAATAACAAAGAATACGTCCAGCACCGACTGCCTCGTGATAGCGAATGGCCTGCGATCCCCATGATTCTTTCATCACGATGTGGTCACCACCAGCTACGTGCCTAAATGGTAAACATCGAACCGCTACTCCTAATATCGCTAACAATGTTTATAAAATTGTGTAAGTTGTAGGATGTAGGCATTCGCTTTGTGGTCGCAATACATTTTGAACTTGTAAAAACCTGCACATAATGATATACCAGTATCATCTTGTTACAAGCATACGCGCAGTAAAAATTCTTGTCAATTTTTGTCTCAAGGCTTCGCGAACTTGCACTGACTTGTTCAATTCGTCACTCTATAAATACGAATGTGAGACAAATACGTTTATTCGTTTCCTGAATCTTGAAAAGGAAAGTGCTAAGAAAATATTTAAAAAAATATAAACTGGTAGTTTATCACACAAATTATAGTGAATCAGTGTTATTTTGTTTGAGAGTGCCGGAGAAAAGTAAGTACATTATTTTTTATTAAATTTTAGTTTTGTACTCGTACTTAGCAAAGATAGATAAATTACGCCGATCATGACTTCAGTTATTAGTAGTTTAATATTCAAATCATGCAAAATTACACGAGTACTCCTCAATAGTTTCTTTTTCAAAGTTTTAGCAATCGGTATTATAATTACAGTGCAATCTCCGTAATCCGAACTAATTGCTGCAAGGAGATGTTCGGATTATGGAATGTTTTCGGAAAAATCTAAAAAAAGACAACTGTACATACATATTACGTATGTATTTTATTATTAACATACAATATGTTACCACTTTGAAAGATAAATTAAGAAAATAAGAAATCCACAACTGTACAGCTGTGGGCCAGTTCGGATTACTGGAATGTTCGGATTACGGAAGTTCGGATTATGGATATTGCACTGTACATACTTCTCTATATTAAAATTAAAAATTTGTATTATTGCTAAAGTGGAACCAGTGAATTTTTACACATGACAGTCGAATGTACGTAGAGATAAATCGCATAACAATTTGTTATTATTATTCGTTGTATAATATTTTATTTTAACATTTTTTGTCATGTTACTTTCAAATTTCCTTAAAGTTTCATCATACCAAAACCTTAGGTAACATTCATAACATTCCCCTTCTCACATTCATTTATAATGGCTGTGCGCCTATGCCTGCCATAAAATCTAAGACCATACAATTTAAATTTGACTTGGATTTTTTAATATACAGCTGCTGGACTTTATGACTTATAGATTAATTTTGCCCACAGATGATTGATGCCATGTCCGAATCCAAAAAGAAATGTAGACAGTACAGTGTTGATTATTTGAAGCTTGGCTTCATTCCATCATTGTCGGACAAACAATTGCCTATGTGCCTTTTATGCAACAAAGTTTTGGGCAATGACGCTATGAAACCATCTAAGCTACAGGATCATCTGAGAAGATGTCACCCTGATAAAACAGATAAAGATTTGAAATACTTTCAAACACTCAAAGATAAACTTCAGAAGAGACCCACGCTGGACAGAATGTTCGCTTCGACGTCACAAAGAAACGATGATGGTTTGCGGGCGTCTTACAATATCTCGCTACTTATAGCAAAATCCGGAAAACCGCATACTATCGGAGAGAAGTTAATTTTGCCAGCCGTTGAAGAGGTTTTAAAAACTGTTTTACACAAACCTGCATCTGATATCATTAAAAGAATTCCCTTAAGCAACAATACTGTTGAAAGACGTATTGATGAAATGAGTTCTGATATTGAAAGCTTCTTGTGTAATTATTTGCAATCGACCCATTTCTCTATGTAACGAAGCGTTACTATTTTTTATGTTCATTCCGTCTTTTAGGATTCCGTTTCAGTTGTTTACATAACTACGTTATGCCGTTTTCTGTTTAGAAGTTTATAAAATTGATTTTATTAGTATTATTGTGTACCGACCGATGATTTTCCGAATGCACCCCGTATTATTTGCATATTCACCGAAACATGTAAATGTAATTGCTAACCGTTGATTTAATTTACATTTCATAGCCGCTTAAGGTAATTTGTTTATTATGTGCCGTATCACCGCATGTTGCATTATTGTTATGCTTATCAGAGGCTGCTTTAGAAAGATATCATTATGGGAAATGATTTCAAACACCGTTTATTTTTATTCGCTGTCATTTTAGGAATGTTTATTGATTTATTTGAATACATTTATGTGCCGTTAGATTTATATTTAGAACCGAACAAGATAATTTATTTATTGTACGCCGTTTGGCAATTTTATAAATTTATATTTTGGTTTGTTAGCAGGAATAGTTTCCGTTTTATTTAGTACCGATTATTAGAGCTATGTTTGAGTGCCGGTAGCATTTTTATATGATTATTTGCCTGTACTAATCACATCCGAAACCCGTAATTTGGTTTATTTGACTTGCATTTACGCTCGAAAATCTGATAACCGCATCTACGGCGTATAACTGGTGGGGTGGCTGCGTATACCCTACTCCTTGCTAAAATGCGCAGTTTAAACCGAATTTTGTAAACACCGTTAGCCAGCGGGTATAAATACAACCCCTCGAGCATTAAACAGTCAGTTTCCGATCCTGCTTCCTGAAGATTGATCCAGCACCAGCGACCGAGGCCAAGGTACGACCTACACAGGCCAACAATACAGAGGTGAGGAATCGTTTCATCTTGGCACTATTGTTTTACCGTTCACATTTTAATTCTCCGTACTCTTTCTACCCTTGTACCTCTCTCTCTCTCTCTAACTTACCCGAAACCCCGGAAGCAACTTCGCTGCGTGTGTCCTGAGTTGTTGTCTTCCATCCTTGTTTTCCCTTGCGGCTGCGTGTGTCCTGACGCAAGTAACCCCTCCTTCAGAAGCATCGTCGCTGCGTGTGTCCTGAGGCGGTGTTTTCTGTTCCTTCTCTCCCCTTGCGGCTGCGTGTGCCCTGACGCAAGTAACCCTCCTTCAGAAGTACCGTCGCTGCGTGTGTCCTGAGGCGGTATCTTACACCCATGTAACATCCCTTTATCCAGAGAAAGAGCACCGTGATTCTTGTCCGTTCACTACCGGGGTTTGTACCCGAATTGTGCCAAGATATACGATCTCCTTGGTCTCTCACTGTCATAGTAAGACCGTACCTGATACCGTGCTGACTCCCGCAGAGGTATTGTATTACTACCGTTTGCTACCGTATTGTTATCATATCTGCTACCGTTTGCTACCGTATTGTTATCATATCTGCTACCGTTTGCTACCGTATTCGCTACTGTATTGCTATCATATTTGCTACCGTATTTGCTACCGTATTTGCTTCCGTTTTGCTACTGTATTTGCTACTGTCCAAATTGAATGTTATTGCACTATACCTGTTTATGTAAGACCCTGTATTGTTTAATTTATCCAATATATGTATTAAACCATTCTTGCTTTAATTATTCTACGACGTAGTACAATATAGTCTCTAGGCCGATCCCGAGACTACAGGTAAATAAAACAGACCCCTGGATACCGACGTCTTCAACTGCAGTTACCCAGGTCTTCGTTATCCATCCCAGGACTACGAAGCTGTTCCGGAAGAGTAAACTTCGTAACAAATCTGGCGCCCGAGGCAATCTCCGCAATTGCACGTAATAAGCAGACGTGCAATTGACCCCGTTAAGCCGAGTATAAGTAAAGAGCGTCACAGCGTATATAATAAATAAATTTTTTTAAATCTCTCCTTTTAATCGGGGAATACAGTTTTATGGGGACGCTAAAATAGAACTTTAAACAAAGCCGCCTCTCACCCACGGAGCGATACTGCTTTAAAGCAAAAAAAAACAAAATTTTCAGGACCACAACTACATATGTTAATATACAGGGTGTTGAAGCAACTCTTAATGAACATAGATCCGGAATTTACAAGTTTGCAAATTTATGTTATGCTTACTGTATTATATTTCTGTCATATTATTCACATTAACGCATTATATGTTACGTGTTTTTATTTTCAATTATATTAAATGTTCACCATCGAAGCAAGTCTGACATCTGCGGTCAAAACTTTCGTGTTGCCTCAAAAATACCTATACCGTTCCAAAGTGGCACCGAGTTCTCTAGATCAAAAAAAAAATGTTCATATGAACATGGATCTGAAAATGCTTCGTTACAGTATAACACCTTCTAGTGAGACTTGTCCGATTACTTTTCTGCATATAATTTTGGTAATAGTTGGACCACTTTTTTGAAATTTTATGGGCATACGTTACTCATTAAGGTTGCAGGCGCCTAGATTCATTGTTATAAGTGCACCAGGGGCGTGTCAAATAGAAGGATCAGGTACTGTTTCCCACAATATCATTTCATTTCATCACGACACACCATCTATGGAGGCTCCTCAGATTAGACCGACGACTAATGACTGGAAAATAGCCTCTAAAGTCGTAACGTTTGAACGTACAAAATGGGCAATTTCAACATTCGCCCCTTTCAAAGCTGCAGGCCCTGACGGTATCTTCCCGGCTCTCCTTCAGGAGGGACTGGAGATGCTAGTTATGCCTTTGTACCATATATTACGTGGCTGCATTGCCATGGGATATGTCCCTATTCCATGGCGACTGGCCAAATTTATTCTTACCTAAACCGGGTAAAGATTCCTACTTCCAGGCAAAGGCATTTCGACCGATCAGCCTTACCTCCTTTCTACTGAAAGTGCAGGAAAGACTGGTGGACCGCCACATTCAAGACGGATGTTTGGTGCAATACCCATTACATCCAAATCAGCATGCTTACCAACGAGGCAAATCCACAGAGACGGCCCTTCATCAAATCGTCCGTAAGGTCGAGAAGGTGCTAACTCATGGAGAGTACGCTCTTGGTACATTTCTGGATATTGAAGGACCGTTTGGCCGAACGACCTTCGAATCCATTCATAACGCTGTCCTAGAGCGTGGAATCCAACCCACCATAGCAAGGTGGATCGACTTCATGCTCAAGCACAGAAACATAAAAGCCACGCTCAGAGGGGACTCCGTGGGAGTATCCGCCGGCCGCGGGTGCCCACAGGGAGGCGTTCTCTCGCCGCTCCTGTGGTGCCTCGTGGTTGATGGACTCCTCCGGCGGCTCAACGAGCAAGGGCTTTACACTCAGGGCTATGCAGATGACCTGGTCATCCTCATAGCCGGTAAATTTCTCGGCACAATAAGCGAGGCTACCCAAGGTGCCCTAAATATTGTGCAAGACTGGTGTAACAGTAACCAATTGTCGGTCAATCCATCAAAGAAGCTGGTCCTGTTTACACGAAAACGGAAGATGACAGGGTATAGAAAACCCTCCATCTTTAACAAGTCACTTGACCTGACAGGTGAGGTCAAATATCTAGGCGTTGTCCTTGATGCCCGACTAACCTTGAATAGCCATGTGAAAAGACAAGAACAAAGGGTCTGCGCTTCCTACTGGACGTGCAGGCGCGCGTTAGGAAAAACCGGGGGGCTGAAGCCTAAAATCATATTCTGTTTTACACGGCCGTAGTACGCCCGCTGCTAACATATGCTGCCCTTGTCTGGTGGCCACGATCAGAACTGACCACCACAAGGAAGACACTCGCCCGTGTGCAAAGACTAGCTTGTCTGGGCATCACGGGCGCAATGCGAACAACCCCGACAGCGGCCATGGAAGTGCTGCTGGGACTCGCACTCCTTCACCTTATGATTGAGGCCGAGGCTCGAGCGGCAACGCATAGGCTGGGCTGATGTGTACGGGGCAATGGAAACCAACTCAGGAAAACGTGGGACATGCCAGAGTTGCCTCCAAGTTGAAGGCGACCACTCCCGTTTCTTCAATGGGAAGTGATGGCATGACCTCCTACTTCTCCTTTAGTATATCCTACAAGGTTCACATCCCTCTCCGGGATGAATGGTTCTCGGACGATCGGCCCTTTCTTAAACCCGGTGGCCTAGTTTGGTACACAGACGGGTCACGGAATAGGAAAGGTGCCGGCGCCGGTGTATATGGGAACAAACCCAGGGTCAAACTCAAATTTGCCCTAGGAAAATATCATACGGTTTTCCAGGCAGAAATCTTCGCGATTACTGCCTGTGCGAACGAAAACCTCAGCAGAAATCATAGAGTAAATATATCTAAATTTGCTCGGACAGTCAAACGGCCATTAAGGCCCTAACATCTCCTAAGATAGGGTCTAGGCTTGTCGAAGAATGTCGAGCCACTCTCGTCAAACTCTCAGCTGAGAATTACGTGAAAATCCTATGGGTTCCGGGCCATAGTGGAATAAGTGGCAATGAGGAAGCTGATGCCCTAGCTGTGGCTGGGGCCTCTGAACCTTTATTAGGTCCAGAGCCAGCTTTTGGAATAGCTCCCAAACATGTGAGGCACGAGATCTGGAATCACGCAAACGCGCAATTTCAGCACTCTTGGACCTCCAGACTCACACTCAGACAGGCTAGAGCCTTCATCAAGAACTCCACGCCTAAATCGGTAGACTATATTCTGAATCTAAGCAGAAGACAAATCAGGATAATAACGGGCCTCCTTACAGGCCACGGACACCTGAACAATCATCTCCACACTATAGGGATTGTGCTAAGCAACCAGTGTAGGAAATGTCAAGAGCAAGAGGAAACCTTTGAACGTGTCCTCTGCAAATGCAAGGCATTAGCGGCTTTAAGACATAAACACCTTGGATCTCCCTTCCTTGAACCAAGAGACATTCAAGACACGCCCTTGAACAGGATTCGCTGAAGCGACGGACCTGTTCAGGGAGTGAGGTCTTTACCCCTAGGGAGCTCAATGGGCCCTGGTGGCCTAAGTGCAGGAGCTTGCTCCGACCCAAGATTCATCATCATCATCTTATTCAACGCGCATAGTCAACACGTGAAGTAGCTCGTTTTGGAAAACTGGGATGTGGTGTAGCGATTAGCGGTCGCAAAAACATCTATCTAACTTACGATTCGCCGATGATGCAACTTGAATAACGAAGGATGATGGCGAAATCAAGAAACTCGAAACTATAAGCAGGGAATTGTTACCATTTAAAAGTAGACAACAAACTAAAATTTGCTAAAGTGACAGACAAAATGGAAACCGCATTCTTATTCCAGATATTGGAAGATATGAAGCCACGAATGATCCTTCTCGAATTGTTAATAACCAAATTCCGCGGCAGAGTAATAGTAATTGGTAGAGGTATTCAGCCCGGTAAAGTGGCTATGCACGACATAGTAATCATGCGCTCAGAATATCTGGAACGACACAAAAATCATCTTAATTATGCACTTATATTATACATATATCCCATTTCATCATATGCTGACATGGTCAGTACGTGAGAGTGATCATCGATTAAATGTACTGTCCTGGAGGGTCCGTATACCCGGGAAAGTACACAGAAAAAAATGTATCTATACTTCAAGAAATACAACTACGACCATGCTAATCTGACCTTCCGTCTACCCGAATTATATAATATTTTGGTCATGTTACGCGTCAAGTTGAAAGTCGAGAAAAAACCATTTTACAAGTTAAAGCCACAGGTAAAAGGAGAAGGAGTAGATTACCACAACGGTGGCTCGATATCTCAAAAAATATATTACGTCACCATCTTGAAGCAAGCTGCGTCTCGCTTAGGGTAGAGACCGCTGGAGAAAACTATTCTCTGAAAATTTTCCTAGATTTACTCCATGAATATCCATTGAACTGTTAGTTGATGAAGTGGCCTTTAACAGGTTTCTCTCCATTAGTATCAAATTAAATGTTTATTTAAAAGTAAACTTTTCAGAAAGGGATATTGATATTTTTCAATCTCCTAAAAATTACATTTGTTAGCTTTAATCCATAGCAACGGTCACAAAACCATAAAACTTGGGTACTATTGCTATACGTAAATTAAAAATTGCTATACATGTCAAACGGAAATTGAAAAAAAAGTTTTCTGGAATTCATGTTCTTTCGTGGTTACTTCATCGATTTTCAAATTATTATGCTTCACTTACAAGTACAATACAAGCACTCGCGTGTACTATAGTGAACATGAACTTGCGTTTCTGAAAGTTTTCAGCTATGCCTGGCCTTACAACTAGGAAGGTTATCTAAGATTATGAAATACAGAAATAAAAGTATCATAACATTCATTTGTAAATATACCTATCTATACTTTTTATTAAAAATATAAAATGCCATAAAGTTGCATAATCTCTGTACTACAGCGTCGTTCTTCGTTGTTACCATTTTTTACTAAAATATTTTGAAATTCTGATGTTATTGTACATAAAATTCAACTATAAAAGGGCTGTGTTGTAAAAACCGTATATTTTTGCAGGCTAGAAGGTCATATCGTAAAGGTTTATGGCTAATCTCGCAGCTTCTAACTATATTTAATTTTATGTATAACACTTAATTTTAAATTAGTGTTTAATGCACCCACGGCAGTAGCAAAGTGTTCATAAAATAACAATTTTCTGAAAGAGGACTTGCAATACTAATAAAATTTAATACATATTACGGATTCTACACTTAATACTACTAAAAGAATCCTTTAACGTTAACGTATTAAAGTAAACATTAAACAGTATATGTATAATGTAAGAATTTCCATAATTTAAAGCACTGTAATAAATTTGATTTATAAGTGTGAATAATGGGGAATCAGCAAGATAAATTCGCTAAGCGGCAGTTACAAGAGGGAACAAAGAAAATAGCTGCAGAATTCATACAAGATGAAGAAATACCAAATCAAATCAACTAACTCAGCAAACAAAGAATTTCTTTAAATTTTCCTGCTCTAATTGTATAAGTACATTTACGTATTTGTAAAATAGACAGCACGAGCATTTTCAATAATTTTTTTAGAGTAATCAATTGCAAAACAGTTTCTATATAGACAATTCAACAATATCAGGAAGGCGGATGAACAATGTCTTATTCGCTTCTTATTATTTAGTCTTCTTTGTAATTATCCCCATTTAATTTCCTTTTCATTTCTGCTTTACCATTTATAACATTTTATTTGTAGAACTTGTTTTACATACATCACATCAGCTATCAATTCTGTTTGCTCTAGTTACATACCTACAGCGTATCAATTTGAAAACCTATAATGTAATATATTTCTGGGAGTAAATGAAGCATTGAAAATTTTTAGAAACCGTTTTAACAACATGGAGGGGGAATCTTCATCACTTATGCGGTAACCTTCCCCAGAGGCTATCTCAACAAAATAATTGCAAATAGTAGAATTCACCTTGTGATATCTCACTGATAAGCTCTAATAAATCATCATCATCATTATCATTATCACGATCCTCGTTTGTACCGCTTGCGCAGTGTCGAGGAGGTGTGAGGCAAAGCTAAGCTACTTTGTGCTGTGCACAACAGGGCGCGACTCTGCGGGTTACCGTGTTGGTGCGAAACCGTGCTTGACTTGCCTGGTGTGTGGATGTTTCTGTTTATGGTCTTGTTACTTCTCTAATGCGATCATAATACGAGGAATGCCATTAATTTAATCCCCAATGGCAAATGGAGACCGGAACCCAGTCCCGACCATCCAGGGAATTAGAAAAATTTCTGACCCTGGAGAGATTCGAACCGGGAAGCGTGTGGACTATTACATCCAAAGCTTGGCTCTTCTACCACTGAACCATCTCCGCCCATTTAAGTTTTTATGCCGAATTTTACGATTTTTAACGACGTTTCGGCGTCCCCGGCGACCCCTTCGGGGATGTTTGAACCGCCTTCACCAGCCGTCGATGCACCGTACTTATACGAACAGATTGAGCTCGCGACCAACCCGCTACCATGACGTGCACAAGTGCTGGACGTCGATTCGAGTATCGACTTTGGACGACCCTGTCATTTAACGAAATAGTTGGCGAATAGACGCCATCTTGAAATTTATAAAATTTAGATATGGGCTAAAAAGTAGTATTTAGCCTTTCATTAAAACACACAAACTTTTGTGCAGAAATATCAAGTCGTTCAAAAGTTAGTAGGGGGAGGACATTTTACGACCGCACTGCATATGTACTGTATTAAATAATCTTAATTTGTCTTTACAAGGTAAAGAAATTTTATTATTCATCTCCAAAACAGAGTGAACGCTACATTGCCAAAGATGAAGTAAGTTGGTAATGGAGAATTTGATGCGTTTCCAACACTTTATGAATTGCTCGCAAGTTCAAATGAACTAATTGATGATGACGTGAAAAGTATTATCATGCTGCATTTACAAAGCTTACAAATACATCATGAAAAGCATTTCGCTGAATTGGACATTAATATTGAGTGGATAAGATAGTCTTTCAATATCAACAAATCTATACCACAGGGTATGTCGCCAATAGAAGAAGAACAACTTCTAGAACTAGCTCTTGACGGATTTCTAAAAAATAAATACAATGATCATACGTTATGTTCATTTTGGTTACAAATAGATAACTAACTTCCTGAATTGACAAATAAAACTTCGCCCTTTAATAACGGGTACACGGATATCTGAAGTTTGACAAACATTGCTCTAGGCAATAGGAAAGTTTACTCTCAAATTCTCTCCGAAAACTTTGAGAGAATTTTCGCGAAACTTTTCGCAGTTGTGCAACGAACTGAGACTGAGCTCAATAGAGAACATATTTAAGTTTTACCATAAGAGAAGTCTACTGGCTCCAATTCTGGAGATTTTGGGCGCATTCTATTTTTCGCAACAAATCACTTCAAAATGTTTCCTACTAATGAGTAGCATTCTGTATGAGCTTTAGAACGACGTATTACAAGAAACGTGCTACCATTTAAAAAAAATTGTTGGGTTATATAGAACCTAAATGGTTGAATGGAGAAGGTTACCCTACGAGTCATGATGATTTCCCCGCTATGTTGTAGAAATATTTTCTACAAAATTTGGATACCTATTTTAGTTCCAGAAGTATATTACATTGTAGGCATAATCATGAAAATTACTACTTCACATAAGGCTCAAAGAATAATCTGTAATCTATACAAGTCTCATATCAAAAATGTTTGTAAAATTACCTGATACTTAACAATTCTGCTTTTAAGGAACGTGACCATGAGAAGTCATTTAAATCCCTGAACGTACACCATATCCTAAAATTGTCCTCATTGCGACAGAACAATTTAACATAATTATGGAAACAAGCTATTAGATTTAGGCCCAAAATACTAGCTAGCACTTTTTTGGAATTTAAAAAGTGGTACGTAGATGTACTTTCGCTTGATTACGTCGGTGCAATTTGCTAATTTTATAAAGCTTTTCAACAATCTGAGGAAGTCCATTAAAGTTCTGTTGTTGATTTGGTGAAGAATCTACCTTCAGAGATATTCCTCAGCTAAAATCACTTTAGACTGTCTCAAATTAATTAATTCCTACTGGGGACGGCAAGTTGTCAAAATACATATTTAGGTATTTTCTATATTGTGGTAGGAAGATTTCTCAAGGTTATAACTTTACAAACATATATATATATATATTGAGATGAATGATAGTGACTGATTATTGATAAATAAATGAATTATAAAATAATTTTGTTTAAACAATTTTCTTTATATAACATGACACTTAATATGTAATTTTAGATGTTGTGAAATACAATTTTTATATCGTTGGGCGCCAGGCTAAATATGAAATAGCCGATATAAGTTTATACAATATATACCAATTTAATACCACGGTCGTTAGCTCGGTACAGCATAAAAATCACCTCAGGTAGTCGGTTCTGAAAGTGCCAAACTTACTTACTGCGCATGACATACATTGGTTAAAAAGAATTTCTTTATCTTTCTTGCTTTCATGTAATCTCAATCGGCTTGTGCTAAATGAATAATTTTCTAAGTATACCAAAACACATTTAATTCATCCACAAAAGGTAAGAATTGACGTTCGCAGGTACGTGTACATATTCTTCTTACTATAGTTATCGTAATTCGTACCTCATAGGTTATTGTTTGACTTACTTTGGAAATATCGGGAGTAACAGCAAACTAGGCTCTCCAAGATGCACCCCAGGAAGCAGTTCCCGACGTCTCGTGGATATTCTTCTATTGGATACTTATTATGCAGCTAGGAGTTCACAGGTACGTTGTTCATTTAGGTAGATATTCAAACACTTTGTTATATGACATTAAAAACTTTTATTATATGGAAGCAATTGCGTTTAATATAGTTTTACGATTTATTTTACAAAAGACCAAAAAAATTTTATCTTCCTTCTATTTTTTTCTTGTAAACATACATAATAATTAAATCTCTATAGATACAATACATATATACCAGAATTTTGCAAGCAAGTAACTTTGATTTTTAAGATTAATTTTAAAAATCAAATTTAAACATATAAATTAATTATAAAGTTGTTAATATATTTCTGACGCCACTTATAACACATAATTTGATTTCAGGTACACAAACAGCACTTCTCAAAGTTCTTTTTTTATAAACCCATATCAGATCTCCAAACTGCTACAAAGAAATAATCCTTCCGGACAGCTTCAATTAATTTCATTTATGGTGATTAATGAATTAAAATCGTAGAAGCTGGACCTGAATTCCATTTATAGGTAAGTCATGTCACCTTTTATAATATCTTGTTGTGTTGGTTACTTTTTTTATAAAGAAGTTTTTTTTAAATATAAGTCATTCTTTGTGTACAGGACACCATAGCATATGCCTCAACTGCAATTCCAGTCAAACAAGAAACAACTCTGCTTTTATGTGAATCTAAAGAAAACTTCCACAAAAGAAACAACCCTTATGATGTGATTTTAATATGCATGTATCCTTTATTTATATAAATAATTAATTACGCTACGCAAAAACCATCTCAATATATATATTGCTATAAAGCCCAACGTTGTAGGTGCCATAAAATTGCTATGGTGAATATAGCTTTCGCATTGATAATAATTGTTATAAGTCAAATAAAGGAGTTTTCCCTGTATATACAAAATTACAAATCTAAATCAAAATTTTACTTTATGTAAACACCATAGACATTTAATCTCACCCGGTATAACATTAAATGTTGCTAGCTCCAAATTACAACAAATATTATCTTCATTAACACCTACCTTTTTTCATGAACAATAGTAGATTATTATCTCAGGGTACTGCATATACTTCTAAATACAGAGACATAAAAATCACAAACGACAGGTATTTCATAGGAATCAAATTCTAGATAAAGATGTCAAAATAAGAGATTAACTATACTCAATAAGATTTGTACCAATGCAGATTTTACAAAAATTATACACATTCATTTTCTTTATTAATAAACACAAAAAAAAATAACTTTCTTATAAGAATTACCTGAGACCAACTTTCCTCAATCCAACCCTGCGATGCGCGTAGGTATCCCACGCAGCTGCTAAGTGCAAACGGACCTGCTTGTTTTGTCAGCTCCTTGTATACGGTTGCTTCTTGTAATATGATTTCTTTTATCTATTTTGTTAAGTAGTGGTTCTCGAAGATACATAAACGTCGCACAAGTAAGTGAATGTTCACATATGAATTGTACAAATCTCAGTAAAGGTTAATATGCTTTGTTTTACTTATAGTGTTCTCACATAACCTCAGAATAAACATCAAATCTCGAAGATTCACCACTTTGAAGATCTTTTTGTGTACTTTGCAGGCTGAGTAATGCCTCAAATGAACTTGCCACAGCTTTTATCTTTCAAACTCCATATATTACCAAAGATTAGGTTCCGAAGCACAATATTTTTATGGTGGAACACAATGAAGCACTTTTCTAATTTATAATGGGTATTTATTCCTTTATAACAAACATTTTTTATTCACAATTTTTGGAGTAAAATTTTACACGTCTGTTTTTGTTTATCAAAATTTTCAATCTCCTAGCATTTTGTTTTAATTTAAACCAATAATAATTCATCATTATTCTCAACT
>JABXWE010102161.1:0-32174 GCA_014611495.1 Limonius californicus
TATTGTTTCACTATTTATTCGGACATTATTCTGTAGTTGAATTTCCACTGGAGCACGAAGCTGACGTCCCGTTAGTCTATCCAGATCCCCCTCACCATCTTCGTCGCCAGAATCCTCGTCTGTCAGTGCACTAACAGCGGGAGGCTCGGTATAAATTGCAGCTACATCCAAATCATCATCGGCGTATGCCATCTCCAGGGCCTCTTGAAGCGTAAATCCTCGCCTAAAAAAATTGTCAATTAAATACATTTTTCCACATTGTTACCCCTACGCATATTTTTTTATCAAAAAAGCAAAGCAAAAATCAAAAGCCCTAAGAAAACATAAACACATATAATTTTATGAAATTATGATAACATTTCATCCTAGCGTTACTTATATGTAACACTAAACTTTTACAGCGAATCACAAAAAAAGTAGATAACCTATCCGAAACAAATCATGTCCTACGTAGAATTTGCACCCTTGAAAAGAACATTACACATGCTTTAGCTACCATTTCTAAAGTAATATGAAAAAAACAATACTTACTCGAATTGAGGCTCCATTTTTCACAATAATTCAAAATAACACCTGATACATCAACCGGCTAGACAAGCAAAACAAACTAAATTCGGAAAACATGGAAATTCTGCTAAATTAAACTACTCAGGTAGTGTAATTGGCGCCATCTATTAGCTAGCAGCCAAAGTTTTTAAGGAATTAGATAAGTTTCAAAACGAAATTTCCGTTACATATGTGTAACACTAGGTTATTAAGGGTTTGTTTATACTGCCCTGCTTAGATAAAAGGTCCTATCTGCAAAATTGTGTTTTTGAGATAATTTAGTTTTTGTGTTTTGCATAATGCCGTCTACATTTTTAAAGCCATAAAAATAAAATTTTGGTAACCTATTATTGAAAATAATACAAATTTTTGGCAATATGTTCAAAATTTGAGTTTGCTAAGGAAATTTGACATTTGATTGATAGGACGTTTTAACTAAGTAAAGTTGGAAAATAAAAACAATTTTTGCAGATTGTCAGATAGGTTTATTAACCTTAGAGCTTATTTGAATATAATTAATACCTTTATTTATTTATATATTCAAACCTATGAAATAATGCAATGTTACATATAAACGCAAGTGGTATACTTTTTAATTTAATAAAAAAAAAACAATCAATTATCTTCATCTACATGGTCACCTTCAGAAACTGGCAAATCTTCCCAGAAATTAATTCTGTTTGCTGGGATAATCGGCCGCAGCTTTAGTAAAGATTTTGTTTTCATTCAAGAGTCACGCCCCGATTATTTTTAACACTCTGTGGCTTTCGTATCCCAGTTTTAAAATGATTTGCAGTTAAAAAATTGAGTTCTATATAATTTCCTGCGAATTTGGTTTTATACTTTAAAATATGTTCGCCTCTACAAGCAGAAACTTGAACCATATCATGTAAGTACGGTCTTGGAGTTGTCTTTTGAATTTTATATTTTGAACTGCAGTCTTTCCACGGGTAAAAATTTTCAATGGACATTAAAATCACATTAACTCTCCCGGAATTAGATTTTTGAACGCATGCTGTGAAGTCATTGAAATCAAAAACTTTGCCTGTTTTTTTCAATGACATTTCCACTTGGTGGTGGAAAAAATCTGCCGACATGAAGGTGTGTCCCGGTTCGAAATATTTTATTACTAGATTTTTAAGATTTACTTCAGAACTATTCACAATATATATAAAAAAAGAGAAGAGGGACCAATTTTTGTTTTGTGATGAGCAGTTGTCTAACCAGATTGTAATACTGTCTTCGTCTCGGTTCTTTAAAATAAATGCATAAAATGTAGAAATCAAGTCTTCTTGATTACGACCTGACACACCCTCATGCCAAACTACTGCAGTGGGCTTTAAAGTCTTTGAGTGTTTTCCAATTGGCACAAAACTTTCATTATATGCTACAATCCGAGGAATGAATATTACTTCTTTGAACATTTCGGCACGCGGTAACATAATCACCTAAAAAAATATTAGAAAATAAAAAACGTTTCATTAAGTTTATGACAAAGCATACTTTCTGGAGATCGCCGGAAATAAAAAGACCTTCTAGTTCGCCTTGCGCAGAAATACTGCAATCGTTTTTGTATTCTTGTCTGGCTGCGGTATACTTTTCTTTGTGGTTTTCCCATCTCGTGCATATATCACATTCTTTATTTGTAGTTTCATCGTGGTTGGTTTCAATTTTATGTAGCTTATGTTTTTCACACTCAAAACACTCCTCGCAACCTAACTTTGTAAATGATATGTTAAGGCTTGTAACATGCTTTCGATAAACTTCGTAACTTATTTCAAAATTAACATGTTTTTCCTTAAAATCTTTAAACATAGTTGTTATAGAAATGTCGCTAGGTAAATAGAGTCTGTTTGGAGCGTGTTCTCTGCGGTAATGGGATATAGTCGGATTGAATGACATTATATGCTGGGTAACGGTATGCCTGTCAACTTTTGATTTGTTGGGGTGGTGACCTCTTCCGTCCCGTTTTGGAATCAGTAATTGTGTGTCAGTATTTCGAACAGTTTTTAAGACTCTGTCATTTTTAGCATCATATCCCAATATTGCAAGAATAAACACTTTACATACACGAACACTTTCGCCATTATCTTTTTTAAAATAATACTCGAATGTGTTCGTTCGTGCAGACTCGGGCCCTGCTGTACTTCTTTTTTTCGGTATACGTTTTATGCAGTTTAGTATAAAGACGTTTCGAGCATCCTTATTTTTCAAAGACCAAAATTGTTTATTGATATCCAATTGCCTTTGTTCATTTATATGTTTGGTACGCTGGAACTTACACTTTGTGGTGCATGGCTCTTTAATTTGATGATTTTCTTTTTCACGTTCTACTTTTTGTTTCTTTCGATCGGCTAAACATAAGTTAATTTTTTTGCGTTTGCGAATAGCACCCTTTTTTGTGTACAGTTTATCTTGCTTCTCCGCTGCTATATCTAGTGAGGCTTCAACTGCATTCATCACAACTTTATTGATAAAAACTGCATTGTCTTCTTCTTCTTCGGTCTCTTCACCAATCGTTTCCGGGGCATCACTAATAGTAGTTGCTGGTAAATCACTAATGTCCGTTGCAACTGCATCAGATAAATGATTATAGTTATCAGAAGTGTGGTTCTCACTATCACTGTCGTCTAAAGAAGGCTGTTCATCTTCAGGCTCATAATCAGAATCAGACTTAAAACACTTTTCTTTTTGTTGCTTTAGCTTTATTTTAGCATAGGATAATAATTTTTCTTGTAACTGTTTATTCAAAGCCATGCTAACTAGACGTTTACTTCTATCACTAACGCCCGACATTCTAAAATACTATAATTAGGTAATTTGTAACTGTTAGAACTAGGTATAGAAAATATTTAACTTACCTGAATCACGCAATGAAAAGGTACTTAACATTAAACTTCTTAACGCACAGAACATAAACACCATAACCAGATGTTTTAGGGTTAATAGGTAGTTGACAGTTATTTATTTTCTGCCGAAGTACCAACATAAATTCAAATAAATTACTTAGTTAAAGTGTCCCATCTGTGTGGAATATTGTAGATGGGACTATTTAACTAAGTATTTGTAAGATAGGACTTTCTATCTAAGTAACAGATGGATATATATCAGAAAGGACAAAACAAATAGAGGTTTTACGTTAGTATCTCTGCAGATAGGACCTTCTTACTATGGAAATATGATGTAGAATGTTTAGTTTTTATTTTTATTTATCCGAAAAACTGAAAATTTGCAGATAGGACCTTTTATCTAAGCAGGGCAGTACACCGTAAAGGGCTACGTAGCATAAAATATTGAAGACCTACCTACCTAGTTCTAAAAATGAATTACAATGAAGTAAAAATAAACAGAATAGGTAGTGCATAAATTGCGGAATATAGATAATTTTATTATGATTTACATACACACCTGAAACTATAGAATTAAATACAAATACAAACTAATAAATTACAAGAAATAGGTCCTAATTGAATAAATTGATTAAACGTGGTTTTTCTTTTTTTTTAGCATTGATTATTAGCTCGGAATCCCTAGCTTGTAAACCTCTAGGAATTCGCGGATCAGCCAGCTCCGGTAGCAAACAACCCTTCAAGGTCTAGCGCCCCCATTTGGTAACGCGTGTAATATTTGAATGAAGTGACGCCATCTGTCATATTTTATCATAAATCATTTGTTAGCTTATGTCAACTGGTAGATAAAATCACGCTTTATCAATTGTCATTAACCCCGTGTTAGTGCGGTGGCTAACACAAGCATTACACAAAGGCACAATATGTTCTAAACAGAAAAAACCGAATATGATTGACAACTATACTTCGTTTTGCGATCCTTTTTTCGGGGACATTCTGAGCAGCGCTGTGGCGTGTCAAGTCTGGGGCGTTTTGGTGGATTGTGAATTTCTTTGGAATTTGTAAGGCGTTTTATTGTTCCCCTAAGTTCTTTTTTAGGTGAACATTTGATTCCCTTTGTTGTAAACCGTCACTTATCAAATCCAAAGCTAGTTTTTTTAGAAAAAGCTTACGCTTTACGTTGTTTAGGTTGTTCAAAGTATAAATTACTCGAGAGTTTATACCGGAACCATTTAGCAAAGTGAAAAATATGGTCAAGGGCCACCTCCTGCTGTTTCTTGATGTGTTATAACTTGCGCAGAGCTGATCTACTGTATCCACACCTCCTTTAGTGCGATTGTATAGAGTGATAATTTCAGGTTTAGCTTGTTCCCTAGAGTCTGCATCTATAGTGGCATCATGGTGCATCGTACTAAACAAAATAACATTTCTACCCTTTTTTGGCACATATGATACAATGGTTATTTCTTTTTGAAAACCAAAAACGCTAGTGTGATTTTCGCGGCTGCTCGTTTGCACAAAGTTTGGGGGAATTTCCTTTTTGTTTTTTTTTAAACTGTTCCGACAATCGTTAGCTTACACAGATTTAGTAAATCGATTGCAAGTGGAAAACTTGTAAACCAGTTGTCTATGGTTACATTTCTCCAAGTACCGGAAATTGGGTAACTAGTCTCCTGACAACTTCTTGTGCCGGATAACTTAGCTCAAAAGGATCTGGTGGCTGTTTTCCCAGGTACACCTCCATTTCTGAAACGTAGTAGGTCTTGCTATCGGCTATCGGCCAACTTCATGGCCAGTGAAGCAATGAGGCGGGACCGATTTAGACTGATTTTGAAATATATCCATTGTGCCGATAATACGAAACCAGATGAGACTGATATAGTCTGTAAATTATGCTCTCTAATGAATCTGCTAAAGGATAAATTTTTTAAAAATTGGATCCCCGAAGAAAATTTGGACTTTGATGAATCCATGATCAAGTACTATGGGAGACACTCGTGTAAACAATTTATACGTTGTAGTTTCTAGTAGTTGTCCTAAATTAGTGTTGGGGTAGCCAGTTCCATTTTGGTTATTATTATTATACATAACTGGACGTAAGCATGCACGGTTTCCCGAATGCATATTACTAACAGGACCAGAAAGTGGGGCAAAATTATGATGTTCTGCTGTAGGCGCAGTATAACAATGTGGGAGTTTCTGGTGAGATTTCCACATTGTGCTTCGAAAATTCCATCATTTATAATTTTGGTGAGATAAATCCCTTGCTCCTTACAGTCCTAAATACAATTCATTGGATGGCGCTTATTATTCAGTTTTATCCAATTCTTTTAGCATTCCAATAAAACCCCTTCGTCATCTTACCCCTACTTACTTACCTAAAGTTTTAACTAAGTTTTATAACACTTCCTTGCATTTTTCACCCGTTTACCTTGCAGGTATTTGTTTACCTTTCCAGCTAGTATGAGCTCGTTCCGCTACTTTGGAATTTCTAATTACAGTTTTTCTATAGTGCGGTCCATAAGTAACGGATATACATATTCATTTTCTACGTAATTTACAATGTATGAGTAAAATCCTGAAACACGTCTTCTCTTCTTCTTGCAGTGCCTATCCGTTTCGGATGTTGGCTATCCTAGCTTTATTGGCTGCTGTTCGGAAGACTTGTGTTGTAGTTAGAGAGAACCATTTTCTTAGATTCTGCAGCCACGATATTCTCCTTCGTCCTGGGCCTCGCTTTCCGTACACTTTTCCCTGCAGAATGAGTTGTTGTAGGCCATATCGGTGTTCATTACGCATTATGTGGCCCAGGTATTCCATTTTGCGTTGTTTTACAGGATAAGTATTTCACAGTCAGTGGATATGTTTCCTTTCTGCATTGACATATTCAAGTTACCAACATGGTGGGAAGGTATCCTAGCTGAATTCGTAACGACATAAAAAAAAGGCAACCCAACTTACTTGCCTTATTTAAGTCTACGTATACACCGTAAAGAGCTACGTAGCATAAAATATTAAAGACCTACCTACCTAGTTCTTAAAATGAATTACAATGAAGTAAAAAAATATAAACAGGGTAGGTAGTGAATAAATTGCTGAATATAGATAATTTTATTATGATTTACATACACACCCACAACTATAGAATGAAATAAAAATACAAACTAATAAATTACAACAAGAAATAGGTCCTAATTGAATAAAATGATTAAACCTTGGTTTTTATTTTTTTAGCATTGATTATTAGCTTGGAATCCCTAGATTATAAACCTCTAGGTCCTAGATCAGCGAGCTCCGGCAGCTTACAATTTAAAAAAATCCTTTAATTTTGGCAACATAACATGGTTCCAAAAATCCACGTCTTTTACAATTCGAATCACTTCTAGATCTAAATCTGTATATAAAACTAAGTCACAATAAGTTCTATCTAATATATTTAATTGACCTTGAATTTGATAAAAATATTGGTGGTTGTTTTCAAATATAATTTACCCTCCTCATGTTTTACGCACATATTTTTTTTCTTATTGTCTAAACTTTCTTTAATTTTTTGGTTTCTTATCGAGTATAAACACTTCACTTCCACCAATCCGTTATCATTCACAAGTCTATCAGGGCTACAACCTAATTGACGGCATTCTTTAGATATAAAGAAGCCGCTTAATTTAACTTTCAGTATATTCTTTGAGGCTTTCGCGGTTTCTCGAACTGTCAATATTACAATTTACTTTCGGCTTAGACCGCGTCGTCATTTGGGAACTACACCCAGCATTATCAGGTAAGGACCGACCTGTAGCTTGTCTGACTGTACAAGCATTTGCTCTAGAAGTTTGAGCCATATTTGTTCGTAGGCCCTGCCTGCCAAAACAGGGCCGTGTGCTTCTATTAATCAAACCTTGGGGCGGACAAGGATTTGATCTTGATGTATTTTGTTTGCCAGGACAATAATACTTAATCGGCTTATGCCTGTTAGCTGTTTGTGAACCCATACACACTAACGTTTCGCAAGACATTGCAGCTTGCATCTTCAGAGTGAATATAACACTAAACTCAAATCCGGGAAGCGGAGGTATTTAAACCTCTTTGAGCCAGTCGGGCAGAACGACGGAGTTCTGGTTGGCTGTCACCGTTGGGCAAGGACGGATCCGGTGGAGCGTGATCGTGTGATCGATGATGCGTAGAAGTCCTTAGAGGATAAACTACTGGAGTCCAAGCTTTACTGAGTCTAAAACCATCCTCCCTGTTTATGTTGTTAGGTTGTTTTTCAATTTCAATTGCTTCACGTATGATACGAGGGAAGTAATGAGGCACTCTGGCGAGTACCCGAGCATCGTCAAAGTCCATCTTATGTCCAGTTAAACCAGTATGTTCAGCCACCGCAGATTTTGTGATGCGTTTATGTTTGCAATCACCTTTGTGCTCTCGCAATCTTAACTCAATGGAACGGCCAGTTTGTCCGATGTAGTTTGAGCCACAGGAGCAAGGGATATTGTAGATCCCGGCTGATTTTAAATTTGAAATATGATCTTTTACGGATCTGAAACTGTTTCCCAAAGTTTCATTAGTCCTAAAGACTGTCTTTATGCTGTACCTTCTAAGAACATGCCCAATCTTATCAGTAGTGCCTTTACTGTAAGGTAGAAAAGCTAAGCCTTCCGGAGGTGCCAGTTCCTCCTTAGCCTTGGGCTGTTCTGCATTGCGGATTGCTCTCTGAATTTCTGAATGGTTAGTGTGTAAGACGCCCGCACCCCCTGAAGTAATGTGAAAGCAGTTCCGGGGGCGGGGGGGGCGGGCGGTAGTATGAATGAATGAGAAAAAAAAAGGTAAAGTGCCGAAATGTGTGCACTCTTTTATCCTTTTATGGCCTCTGCCGCACTACTCTGCAATATTTTACTAAACTATTATGGACAAGTACAGTCTTAGTTAGCCATTGAATATAAAATTTTAAAATTATATCTTGATATAATGATTAAGTTCGGGTATTAATAAAATTTGAAACAGATTGGATAATTAGGTAAGATACTATGATTACTTTTGTGTTATTGAGACGTATAAAATTCCAATAAAGTTGCATTATATGTCATACCCTAGAATTAGGAATTCTCTGACAGAGGTTCCCAATCTTTTTCGGTTTTCGGCTCCCTAAATAATCGGATTTTTTTTCCGCGGCGCCCTTAATACATCAGATTTTTTTCTAAATTTTTGACTTTCTTGAAAAATTGGAAAACTTTCCTTTTTAAAAGCGATTACCCATTTAACAGCGAAAAATTAAAAACAGATACTTACTATTTTCCTTGGGATAATATAAAATATCTAATTTCAACTGTTTCGGTAATATCCATATTGAGACTGGACAACCACCATGTGGTTAGGTTAGATGAAAAATAAATTAAACACGAATTTTAAATTCACAAACAATTTATTGAACGTCCATTGATGATTAACATTATTAAAATTATTAATGGGATGGATGGGCTTGATGTTCACTACACAACTTCTCAAATCTCGGAATAAAATTGGATATGGCGACCCTCATTTCTTGTTCGACGTTAATTTTCGAGCGATATTTACTTTTTATTACCGCGACCGCCGAAAACCCAGCTTCGCACAAATAGGATGTTGCAAATGGAATTAATATTCGTAGAGCTTTACTATTAAGCAGTGGATATTCCTCTTTTACTGATATCCAAAAATCAGAAAGTTCCATGCTACCAAATTTTAACTTTAAAGTGTTATCGCAAGACAAGTCAATAAGAGATTCTTCTTCTAAAGAAGTATATTCTGATGGAGCCTTGGCTCTAAATGGGTCTTGAATCCATGTAAATTTATCATTATCTGCTTCAAAGTATTTTTCGAACTTTTTTATAAGCTCTGATAGGTAATCAACAAAAATGGATTTTATATTGCAAGACAAATTCATTTCATTGGAGGTTGCAAACTGGTGCAACAAGGGAAAACAATCACTGATACACTCTTCATTAATTTTTATTTTCCATAGCTGTAATTTTTTTCTGAAAGCTGAAATCTTTTCTGTTTGCTTTAAAATGTGCATATTGCGTCCTTGTAAGGAGAGATTCAACGCATTCAACTTTTCAAAAATATCACATAGGTATGCGAGTTTAATCAAAAAGTCTGTTTCCACAAAGTGTTTGGCATACTCATGTTTTTCTTCTTCAAGGAAAGCGTATATTTCTTGCCGTAATTGGAACGTACGAGACAATACACCCCCGCGAGAGAGCCATCGTGAGTGGCGTAGCACAACAAAGATGAGTATTCAGCTCCCATATCTTCACACATTTTTTTAAAAAATCTAGCTTTCAGTTACCGAATTTTTATATAGTTTGCTATATTTACCACACGTTCTAAAACTATATTTAGTGGAGGACTCATATACTTTGATGCAAGTGCTTCTCTGTGAATGATGCAATGGGTCCAAACTGAATCTGGAGCTTTGTTTCGAATAAGCACCTGCAATCCTCCATAAGAGCCGGATATCGAATGACCACCGTCACTACAAACACCAACGCACTTTGTCCATTCTAAATTATTTTCAACCATAAATATATTCAGGATCTCGAATAAATCCTGAGCCTTTGTACTTCCAATAATACTTTTACAAAAGAGAAGGTCCTCAACGATTGAATTACCATCTAAGAACCGTACGTAACAAATCAAGTGTGCGTCCTTATTATTATCTGTGGCCTCATCGAGTTGCAATCCAAATTCACTTCCTTTTAATTTTTCAATTAATTGTATATTGAGATCCTCCCCCATGTGCTGAATTCTGCGACTAATGGTATTGTTAGACAAAGGGACTTTTGAAAGCAGTTTCCCCGCCGACTCGCCAATTATAATGTTCACTAAATCTACAACAGCCGGTAGAATGAGTTGCTGTGCGATGGTATGGGCCTTTTTACACTTAGCAACTCTATATGCAACTTTGTATGATGCTAGCAAAGCATTATTTGGTATTGGCATATGTTTATAAACTGCCTTTTTGTTGTTTTAATTCAATTAACTTTTTGGTAAAAAAGTCGCGAGGTTTACCAACAAAGTTAGAATGGTTGGTTTCTAAATGTCGTTTTAACTTATTTGGAAGCATACATTCTGGTGCCAAAACTTTCATACACAATACACACTGTGGTCTCTCTTTATCATTTTCGTTTATTGATGTAAAGCCAAAATCCAAATAACTGTCGTCATATTTACGACGTTTTCGCTTCTCGGAACCCTTGCCACTTGTTTGTGGAACGTCCTCTCTAGATTCAGCACTATCTTTATTATTCAAGTTTAATAAGAATTTGTCCATTTTTAGGGTGATCAGAAAAATACCCTTTGAAAATTAACTTAACCACCACACTATTAAGTTAGTCGCTAGTCCAACAAACAAAAACTAATGCGAACACTGAGATGGTGACAACGAATGAACTGAAATCCGACTTGCTACTGCGCTACGCACGCTTAGCGGCTAGCTTTAGTGACTAAAGTATGGGTGGGGAAGCCGTGCTTGCGCACTAGCCGTTTCAAAAGATGCGGATTGGAAAGAAAACAATGAAAGACTCGAAAGTTGCTAAATTCTTGGAATTTTGTCAGCATACACAATTGTTGGCGCAAAAATTCGAGAATTGGAAATTCCAAGAAAATTGCCGAATTGTTTAACTGAATATTTCGCGGCGCTTTGGGATTCACTGCTCTATGATATGGTTCAAACGCCGATTTAGTGGAACTGCTATTAACTCCGTAAATGTCTGAAAATCTATCTTTTAAACCATAACGATTATGACTTTTATATTTTACAGATATTAATTACAGCACAAGTTGATATTCTTCACATAATCAGTTTCTGAAAATAAGCTTTTTCTAAACCAGAAAAAAATTGATTAAGTTCTACAATTATTGGGTACCTTCCCACCTTAATAGTGACTGCATTTAAAAATTTCGTACAGTAAGACTGGAAATATTTTTCAATTTGTTAAATGTGTTTGTTTCTAGTAGGTACCTACTGTAATAATTGATCTGGGCCCCTAAAACGTTTGGCCCCCCGCGGTGCGGTCGTGGCTGTTACGCCACTGGTTGTTGCACTGGAAATCACAGAACACCGTGATACTAAGACTAGTAAGATATGCTCACTAGCGAGACGAATTTGCGTTCTGTTGGCGCATGACGTCACTCGGTGACAACGGAGCGGCATTCATACGTATATTATAGAAATATAGACGATGAAATATACCTACATAGGTACACAATCTATTAGCTAATAGACGGTGATAATGTTTTAAATTGTACAAGTGAAGTAATGTATTAATAGGTTTATAAATTTATTACGTAGCTTGTAACGGGGTAAAAATGTGAAGGGTGAATTAAATTGCTGAGTAATTAGCAATCTCAAAAACTCCACATTTTGCGTTCAGAAGATAAGAATGCTGAACAACAAACATCTGTCATCGTCGTCATCCGAAAATTCGCCAGAAGAAAACGTTCCTTTCCCGTGGAAGTGGGAAGACGAACCTATCCGACCGCCCCGAGATAGGGAGTATAAAACCCCAGCGCGGACAATTTAAAATCACTTTTTGACTCTTATTTCGTGGCTCTTGATTTATTCAAAAGTCAGAAATATCAGTCGTGCTTTTTCCTTTAAGAATTGTTCTTAAAAGATCCCAGTTAAATATTCCGATCCTGTAAAATTCACCAAGTGAATACAGTCCAGTTTAATTAAATCCGTACCCTACCTGCGAGTGAATTAATTTTTCCAGTGTTTGCCGGTGTTGCATTAACCGTTTAACAATTTTTATATTTCCAGTCCGATTCTCCGACGCCGAGCTATCTTCCGGCCTTCGACCGCAAGCAGCCGCCGTGAAAGTTAATCGAGCCGACCGACCGGCAAAGGATCCTTTGGATTCGTATTACATTTGTTTTGCAGTGAAGTTGGTAATTATTTATAGTTCAACCTGCTTGGCTATTTTAATATTGTTTATACCCGATCGACCGATTTCCGTGTTGGAGACCTCTGTATCGCTGGACGGGGGAGTGTTTGAATTCTTCCACGGCGATAAAAAGTTCTGCCAGTAAATTATTATAACGTTTCGAATCAGTGTTCAAATTGGTGCCGTAGGAACATTGTAATCTTTTCTTTTACCAGTTGAACCCCCTGTATAAAGTTTGCCGTGAGCGTGGCGAAACTGTCACGATCCGTCAAATTTTAATTTTGAGTACCCTGTATACTTGGACGAACCGGAGCAATTTCGGACACCCTAGAACGATACACAACCTTTAGACACAGAGGATTTTTGTGCAAGTTTGTGTGAGAGATTTGTCCCGTATTTTATTTACGTAACGACCAGAGAAACTTTTGGCCGGCGAAATAAGATTTGCTTAACACTGTGCCCGATAATTTTACACTGTAGAATTCAGAGTCCCGTCCGATTAAGATTTATTAAAAAGCGAAGCCAGGTTAAACAAAATTCGAACCAAATACACTGTGACAAACGCGTAGTTTGAATTTTGCAATTCCAGGAAAGCTAGTATAAATTAATTCCTGTTTGAAATCGTTATTTAACGTAAAATTAAGAGTAATACCAACCTATTGTTTATACAGGACTGCCAAGGTCGAAGGAACCCCGAGAAATCAGAGCGGAGCGATCACTGGGAATTTATTTATAAAATTCATGAAAATTTCCGTAAAGTAGGCATGCACTGCGAGAATCTTTATTCACAATCACCAACCTGAATTATTTACCAGAGAACTTGCACCTCCGCGAATTCACAATTAATTATAATCGTGTATTTTTCTGTCACTTTAATTAGAGCAGCGGTGGCAGCCATCTTGCCACCTACGACTACGGACGGCAACCAATCAGCGTCCGCTTCTTGGAGAGTAGCGACAACGACCCTGAGTCTGTTGGAGCTACCAGAGCGGGGCACAGGGCCGTACCCAGGATTTTCGCGTACTTACTTGATACAGAATTACATTTTATTTTTGTACACACGTATTATATTTATTTTAAACATTTATTAATAAACCTATTGTTATTTACAAGCTGTTGTTACTGATCCCTGGACATCTCACGAGCTTACCCGAGCAATATAAGCAATTTAACGAGTGGCCCAATAAGCAAAAGGCAGCACCGTTACAAGCTGATCACAAAGGAGTAGGCATTCTACTGAAAAAACTATAGATATATTTCACAAATATAATAAAGATTATTATCACTATAATAATAATTATAATGTCATGCCCCCAGTCTTGCTTTACTAAAATGTTTCACAGGCGATTATAATTTGCGACATATCCACGTTTAGAAAAGTTTAAGAAATAAGTTTTGGGATGACCGGTTGGATGGTAATATCTAGGTAATACTGAATATTATATGAATGTTTACGATAAAAAAATCAATTTTTTGTTTTATTGTGGTATAACACACAAAACATATCTACTGTAGCGCAGTTAATAAAGAGATATTTATACATTTTTGTCATCATAAAATAAAACTTTACCTACTTTGTTATTTTAATAATTTTCCTATTTCGAATATTGGAATATTCATTAATATTTCTATTAAGGCACCGTATTCCGAAATACATTTTGCATCTAAAGAATATTTTTTTAACATCTTCACTCAAATCAATATCACGAGAGCAACATAGATGTTCTTGAATATATTTATTGGACACTTTTAGGACTTTGCCGTTAAGTTCTTCAAAAATTGAATTTAACTATTTACATTTTAGCAAAAAATCTTCATTGGGTTTCACACTCTAAACTTAAAAGTAATGAAGCCCGCCAAACTTTCCAATCCATCTTATTTAATTTCTGTGAAAACGTCAGCTACCGTTTCAGTTTCTTCTGCTAATTTACCAGTGTTCAAGTTTGCGAACAATTTCACCGTCACAATTGTGCAATTATCTTCTTCTAGGTATTATTACTGCAGCCATCATAAATATTTGGAGAATCGATAGTATGACTTGTTAAACTTAAGGTTGTTGTTTCTTCTACATTTGCAGGTCCAGGAACAATTTCATCATTCCGACCTACTATGTATTTTCGTATACGGTATTTAAATTGTAGAGGCGTAGGGTGGTCATATAAACCTCCAATAGCCCTGATGATGAAAAAAAGCCTTCCAACGGATCTTGTTTAAGATGATACGTTAGTAAATATTTGATGCCAAAATCAGATTTTAGGTCCTGAAATAGTGATTTGAGGGAGTAAATACTAATTACAGCACTTTTTTGGAAAGGCAATTTTGTTTTTGTTTTGTTTGTTTTTAAACTGCTGATCATGCTCTCCATTTCATCTAGAATTTTATTTTGCTTTTCAAGTGACAGTCCATATGCTTTACTTCTAGCTCGCGAATCTATTTGAGGTGTTTTTGAATTAAATATATCAAACCAATCGTTCGTGATTTTGAACAAATTGGAACACTCTAGCCAATTATATTGTCCATTTTCATATAAACCAAGAGATCCCATTCGTGACAAAGCTTTTGGTATTGTGTGCGAAAATAATTTAGTAGCTAGTTTAACTTTTTGGCGTTTAGCATTTTGCACCGTTAAATGTGTTGAATTGATTTTATGAGCAATATTTACGTCCGAATCTCCGGTAAGTTTCAAAAACTCCACAACTGGTTCCTTTGTAACCGATTTTAAATCCTGAATCCAAAAAATGGTTTCTCGACAATTTGATCATATGCGGTACATCTGCGAAAACATAAACATTTTGATTGGAAACTGGATTAGAAAACGACGTTTTATTTTCCGAAATCCCCAATTCCCACCACAACCCCCTGTTGGCACTTCCTAAGTCGCTATTAATGGCGTACACAGGAAAGTGCTTGGCGCAAATTCTTGCCGTAGTAGTATTAAATTTATGTTGTTGCAAACATTTTTGGACCCATAACTGGCATATTTCTTTTTCTTTTGGAAAAGAAAGAAACCGACACTTTCTTTCGGACATTTTGAATTTTTTGTTATTGTCGCTGTTGCAGTTTACTACTGCCCAATTTACCATAGTTAATAATCACACTTAAAACAAGTGTACCAGAGAACTACCCTAATTTGTAAGTGAAAGACTAACGGCATATACTAATTACAGTAACTCCGTCGAGTTTCCATTTGTCACTGAACTACGTCACCGCTTGTTCGGAGTGGAGAGGGAACATGCGCGTGAGCATATATTACTAGTCTTAGTATCATGACAGAACACTACATAATAAGAATACAAACCGCAATGCTTTTTACTGTGAACACGATGGGTAGCGCCATCTTTTAATTTCGGCGGGTACTACCACATTAACAGCGCGCTATTTAAATAACGTTAATCAGTATTGGGAATAATTCAAAAGTGTAACGAATGGGGAATACGACTAATAATATGATTGTAAATTAAACCCTTCAGCCATTTTATCAGTTGAAAACATACTTATTGTTTCGAACTGCTAAATACAGCCGAGTAAATTTGTAGTGATAAAATTAGTCAAATTCACCAAATAAATACATTTCTTGCATAGCAAATTAAAACTAAATCATATATAAACACCATTCATGTAAAAAATACATGCCAATGCAATGTTAAATAGGAAATAAATTAAGAAATTTACAAGAAAACAGTAATTAATATATCCATTTAAAATAATATGTACAAAAGTACAAGGTAATCTTAAGATTAAACGAACTTACCTAAGTGAAGTTCTATCTTGATTATATGTTGCACCTTGCACGAAGATCATACATAAGTAGTACCCCCATTTCCATGTCAGAACGCCACAATTGAAAGCCTATTACACTAAAATTTCAGTGGCTCACCTCCAGTAGCCACACCTTGGCCGGAACTTAGATGGTGAATCATTTACTTTAAAGCATATTGTTGCAACCCAAAGGGAGTATTTTAGTGTTAGCTAAATTAATGGGAGAGGTGGGTCTGATCTTCGTGCAAGGTGCAACATATAATCAAGATAGAACTTCACTTAGGTAAGTTCGTTTAATCTTAAGATTATATTTGCACCTTGCCCTCAGATCATACATAAGTAGCTGTTTAAAGTTGTTGCAACAACTTCACACCCATATTAGAGGATAGTCGATGGAAGAAAAGAACATTTTATTTAAGATAACCTTAAAATTATTTTACAGAACTAATTATTTTTTACTTAGCATTCAACTACTTAATAATTAATCCTGGATTATCTAGCTTAACTATTAAGGCAAGACCCTACATTTGGCTAAGTGAACTTGTCAACTTATTACTGCTTTTGCAAAGGTTGCCCTATCTGCCAAGGGCTTGTTGTAAAAAATAGCAAAGGCAGAAGAGTTCTCTGACCAACCAGCAGTACTTCTGATTATGTCCCAATTTAATCCTTTTCGCTGTGCAGCAGAAGGAGAGGCATGCCTAGTGCTGTGGGATTTCAAAATGTTGGTATCAATACCACTTTTCTCCAAGCAGGTCTTAATCCAGCGACTTAAGGTTTGTGCCGAAGCCGCATGAAAGGGTCTCTTATACGTTAAGAGTAATTTCCCTTTGTTAACAGTCCTGCTCCGTCTTGTTCTTTTTAAATAGGATTTCAGCACATTGGCCACGCAAACTTCTGGTCTTTCGGAAAAGTTAGGTAGATATAGGGTTGGTTGAGGTTTATTGTGCCCCGAAGTCTTTATACGATGAGGAATTTTTACCTCAAATCCATTTGCAACTTGCTGAATATTTTCAAGCTCTATAAGTGACAGGGTTTGCACCCGGTGGGCTGTTACTAGGGCAATAAGAGTCACTAGTTTAAGAGTCAGATCTTCCATCGTAAGGGCATCGTTAGGGTATAAAGTTGTTAAATAATTAATAACTAACGCAGGGTCCCATGTAGATGTATATCTTGGTTTTGAAGGTTTCAGTTTATATATACCCTTAAAGAAGCGCTTCATCCGGTAGTCGTGGCTGATATCTGTAGACAAAATTAGAGCCAGGGCAGATCTGAAGCTATTCAAGGATCCATAAGATGCTCCCTGTTCAAAGAGATTAGACAGAAATTCTAATACTCTAGGGACCGAAATATCAAAGAGGTAATCTTCATTTCCCTGACAGAAGGTCCACCATCTTTTAAAAGCGCAGTCGTACTGTCTTAGAGTCGAAGAAGTAATCGATGCTACCAAAACAGGTACTGCAGATTCCGGAACATTCCGTAGTCTCATGGCTTTGCTGATAATAGCCCTGCCACCAGGGTAAGGCTGGGCCACAGTGGATGAGGACTCCTGTCAATTGAGAGTAATAATTTAATGTCAGGTTGGAACATAACAGGCTCGCCGATAGTCAAGGATGTAAACAGGGGAAACCAGGGTTGAGAAGGCCAGTAGGGAACCACAACAACCCCTTGTGCTTGATCTGTTACAATTTTTCGTAGGACTCGTAAAATAATAGAGAATGGTGGAAAGGCGTAGAATTTAAATCGGCTCCAATTAATCGTGAACGCATCCACAGAATATGCTTCTGGATCTTGAACCCAAGAGACAAATTTTTTACATTGCGTATTATTCCTAGAAGCGAATAGGTCTATTGTGACGCTCTTTACTTATACTCGGCTTAACGGGGTCAATTGCACGTCTGCTTATTACGTGCAATTGCGGAGATTGCCTCGGGCGCCAGATTTGTTACGAAGTTTACTCTTCCGGAACAGCTTCGTAATCCTGGGATGGATAACGAAGACCTGGGTAACTGCAGTTGAAGACGTCGGTGTCCAGGGGTCTGTTTTATTTACCTGCACTCTCGGGATCGGCCTAGGGACTGTATTGTACTACGTCGTAGAATAATTAAAGCAAGAATGGTTTAATACATATATTGGATAAATTAAACAATACAGGGTCTTACATAAACAGGTATAGTGCAATAACATTCAATTTGGACAGTAGCAAATACAGTAGCAAAACGGAAGCAAATACGGTAGCAAATACGGTATCAAATATGGTAGCAAATACGGTAGCAGATACGTTAGCAAATACGGTAGCAAACGGTAGCAGATATGATAGCAATACGGTAGCAAACGGTAGCAGATATGATAGCAATACGGTAGCAAACGGTAGCAGATATGATAGCAATACGGTAGCAAACGGTAGCAGATATGATAGCAATACGGTAGCAAACGGTAGCAGATATGATAGCAATACGGTAGCAATACAATACCTCTGCGGGAGTCAGTACGGTATCAGGTACGGTTTTACTATGACAGTGAGAGACCAAGGAGATCGTATATCTTGGCACAATTCGGGTACAAACCCCGGTAGTGAACGGACAAGAATCACGGTGCTCTTTCTCTGGATAAAGGGATGTTACATGGGTGTAAGATACCGCCTCAGGACACACGCAGCGACGGTACTTCTGAAGGAGGGTTACTTGCGTCAGGACACACGCAGCCGCAAGGGGAGAGAAGGAACAGAAAACACCGCCTCAGGACACACGCAGCGACGATGCTTCTGAAGGAGGGGTTACTTGCGTCAGGACACACGCAGCCGCAAGGGAAAACAAGGATGGAAGACAACAACTCAGGACACACGCAGCGAAGTTGCTTCCGGGGTTTCGGGTAAGTTAGAGAGAGAGAGAGAGAGGTACAAGGGTAGAAAGAGTACGGAGAATTAAAATGTGAACGGTAAAACAATAGTGCCAAGATGAAACAATTCCTCACCTCTGTATTGTTGGCCTGTGTAGGTCGTACCTTGGCCTCGGTCGCTGGTGCTGGATCAATCTTCAGGAAGCAGGATCGGAAACTGACTGTTTAATGCTCGAGGGGTTGTATTTATACCCGCTGGCTAACGGTGTTTACAAAATTCGGTTTAAACTGCGCATTTTAGCAAGGAGTAGGGTATACGCAGCCACCCCACCAGTTATACGCCGTAGATGCGGTTATCTGATCTCCACGCGTAAATGCCATTCAAATAAATCAAATTTACAATTTACGGATATATAAATAAACGCTAAATGTTCAAATATAAACCTAACGGATAATTAAATATTTCCCTAATAACGGTATTAAAATAAAACGGTCTCAGGTAATAATAACAAAATAAACTAGGCATTCTAAATGTTGCTACACGGAACATAATAAATAAATTACCTTATTCGGTTTCTAAATATAAATTTCAACGGTACATAAATACATTTATATAAATCGGTAACACTCACAAAATGAAAGCAAATAAAAATAAACGGTGTTTGAAATCATTCCTCATAATGATATCTAACCAAAACAGCCTCTGATAAGCATAACAATAATGCAACATGCGGTGATACGGCACATAATAAACAAATTACCTTAAGCGGCTATGAAATGTAAATTAAATCAACGGTTAGCAATTACATTTACATGTTTCGGTGAATATGCAAATTGCATTCGGAAAATCATCGGTCGGTACACAATAATACTAATAAAATCAATTTTATAAACTTCTAAACAGAAAACGGCATAACGTAGTTATGTAAACAACTGAAACGGAATCCTAAAAGACGAAATGAACATAAAAAATAGTAACGCTTCGTTACACTATCTCTGGATTACCAAAGCGTTCCTTAATTTTATCAACGGCGTCGTTGCTCAATTGATATTCAGTCTCTGGAGCAAGTCTGCGCGATTCGGTATCAGCCTCCTTGTTTTCCGAGGATTTAATGTAGGAAGCGAATACCCATATTTTCCGACTTTCACACCATTCCCATATATCTCTTGATAATTTATTTAATTTAGGAAACTGTGTGCCTCCCATACGATTAATATAAGCTATAGCTGTGGTATTATCAATTCTTAGGAGAATTTCACAGTAATGCAATTCGCTTGCAAAACACTTTAACCCAAAAAAGGTTGCTAATAGTTCTAAGTAATTGATGTGGAACCCTCTTTCCTCAGACTTCCAATACCCGTGTGATCTATTTTCTCCCGATACAATACCCCAACCGGTTAGGGATGCATCCGAAAAAATTTCTAATTTAAACACAAACTGTCTAATAGGGCATCCCGCAGAACTGATATTTTTCTCCCACCAAACAAAATCTTCGTATAAAGTCTTTGGGATTTGCATGTATTTGTCATAGTTATTATTTGTAGATTTAAGGGCTAAGTCCTTTGTTCTTTCAAAATCTTTTGTATACACCCAACCATAATTCACTGCTGGGCAAATTGACACCAAATAACCAATGAACTGGGCAAAATCCCTTATCTTACAACTTCCTAGGTTCATAAATTTAGTTACCAGTTTTTTGGCTTTAATCTGCTTTTCAAGTGGCAGCTGTAGGGTCATTGTTGATGAGTTAAGGATAAAGCCTAGAAATTTGCAAGATCTAGAGGGGACCATCTGGCTCTTGTTCTCGTTTATAATAAACCCCAATTTTGTCAGTAATTCCTTTGTTTCAGCCACATTACGCAAACAGGCCAAATACGTATTTCCAACCAAGAAGAAATCATCCAGATATATTACAGATAAGAACCCCCTACTTCTCAATAGCGAAACCACAGGTTTCATTAGTTTGGTAAAAACTAAGGGGGCCGTACATAACCCGAAGGGTACACAAGTAAACTGATACAAACATTTGCCAAAAATAAACCTTAGATATCTTTGGTGGTCAGAATGTACAGGTAACAAGAAATAAGCATTTTTTAGGTCTAGATTGCGAGGAAACAATCCTTAGAAATTAGTTTTTCAGCCATTCTGCTATCTTCGAGCTTAAAATGATTTGTGCTTATAAATTCATTTAACCTCTTTAGATTTAATATCAACCTTTTTGACCCGTCTGGTTTTGGCACTAAAAAAATAGGCGAGATGAACTGATTTTTACAAGGCGAACATTTAGCAACAGCTCCAATATTAATTAATTCTTTAATTTCTAGCCGGACTTCATCCTGTTCAGTTTTAGACCATCTAGTTTCTAGTGGAGTGTTTAACTGGACAACTGTCCTGTTAAACGGTATTTTGTACCCTTTTACATAGTCTAGTATTATAGAGTCTGATGTTATATTTTCCCAAACGGGCAAAAAGGAAACTAGGCTACCTGCATATTTCCTTACATTGTTTACGCCCTTCCCTTGAAGTTCGGTTGTTTCTTTTGCAGAGGTCCCGAAGTTTGAGGAGGGCGATTGTTGGGTCGGTTGTTGTAGCGTTTGTAGCCGCGGGGTTGAGCCAAGGTCTTCTGTCCGGCTTGTCGATGGCTCTTGTAGTAGGGACGAGGCGGACCTTTGTAGTTTAAATGAGTTGCCACGGTGTTATTTTGGGTAGACTTAACGGTCTTCCTAGCCTGTGGCATCTTCAACTCCAAACTGGATTTTTCTAATGCTCTTGCCACCTTCATGCGTTCAGCAAGGTTATCACCAAATAACCAGCCATCTAAGGGTGCATCCGAAAGTGTCGCTTGGAAGGTCTTGTTAAGATCGGATGCTATTAACACCCGCCTAGATTTCGATTTTTCGTGATGCAGATCTGCCATTAGTCGTCCCGCATCACTGACCATCTCTATTATTTGCAATCTAGCTCCCCTCTCTTCTTTTTCGTCCAAAAGGAGTGTCAGGGCTTTGCCTAAGGCAGAGAGGCCTGCTCCGATTTGAGATTGGAGGTTAGCCAGTCGTTCATCCCGTTTTATCATCGGCTCACTACTGGACGCCTTAACTTCCGGGTTGAGTTTTGGTGCCTCGGCTAGAGGGCAGTTAGCAATACTTGGATATTTTGCTTTTACAGAAGTACGGCTCTCAGAGTCCAATCCGTTTTGTAAAATGGACTGCCATCTAAGAGAGACATCTTTATGAATATTTCCAGAGTTGTCCCTCTTTGTCTGTTGTACCTCCCCGAGGAGTTTTAGCACCTCGTTGTCTAACACGACGTCCTCCTGGGGAGTAAGTTCTTCAACCCCGTTCTCCACCACATTGCCAGGTTCACCCACACCTGAAACGCATTAATAGTGTTAGGAGCGCCAATTCCTTGATTTTTTGCATTTATCCACTGGATAATGTATGAGATAGAACCTCTAACTCATTACTTGTTACTTCTCATTTTATTACTCGAGGGTCTTGTTGACTAACAAGATATAAGATAAAACTTTTATCTTATAATCCCTGGAGGTTTAACTAATGCTACTATTCTACTAGAATAGAGAACAACACAGAACCTCTATGCTGTTCTGCATACTACGAAGTGGAATTACCTTCCTTCCGCATACCTTGGTCTGTTTTATACTAGCTGTAATTTTTTAAGGTTAGGTAAGTGAATTTCGACTTACTAAGATTTTTCTCGCTATGGTCCATCATATGATTTAGTGGAGTTAGTGGAGTGTGTTCCCTGCTAGAACTAATTCTTGATCGGGATCTTGAATTCCGCGACGGTGTAAGTGGCGAGGAATTCCCACGCGCACGTTGGCGGGAAGAGGTTTTTTGCTTCGATGCCTTAATTCTCGTTCCAAGGCACGAATTCGCTCCTCCAACCGCTCGTTGGAAGAAGAAGACCCCATAATTGCTTACACAATAACTATAATGCACACAACTGCGGAGATTTTCTAAACGTAGTGACGCGTCTGACACAAAATGTAAGAATGATTCACCATCTGAGTTCCGGCCAAGGTGTGGCTGGAGGTGAGCCACTGAAATTTTAGTGTAATAGGCTTTCAATTGTGGCGTTCTGACATGGAAATGGGGGTACTACTTATGTATGATCTGAGGGCAAGGTGCAAATATAATAGATATTTATACACTTATTAACACAATGTGTTACGTACATCAAGTATGTAAACTTTGTATGAAAAAAATACTTGGATACCTACATACAAAAGATGCATTTCTGAAATCAAGTCCACATATAATAGTTTAGCCTGAATAGGTATTATGTTATCGATTATTGTCAATCGTGTATATAAACAGACTGGGCAGTTATACATGACCGTTATGATGCATATTATGTATTATTTTCTAACTCTTTTTAAATATAAATTATGTAACGATTTCTGAAAAAAAGTCTTCTCGAGGAGTTTCTCTTTCAGTAAGAATCTTTGCAATAATACCAACTATTAAATCGGAAAAATTGTTAACTACATCGCTTTCTAACTCTTGTGTATGCTCACATAATTGAAAATTAAAATCAACATTTGCTTTGACAAAATCTTTTATTTTGCGGCCACATTCTTTTTGATGAATAATTTGTGGTAAATAGCAGAAAATACAATTGTATACTCTTAACAAATTTCTTCTAAAATGTTCATTACAATAAATTAAGTTATATTCGTCATATTGCATTAATATGAGAAATTGAAACAGTTATTTCTCCTTGATTTATTATATTTAATGAACACACATTGCAATTTTTATACTTCGTTTTAATATTTTCGCAATAAATTCACTTATATAATTTATTGCATCTGTTTGTAAAGGTCTTTCCAAATCAATTTCTTCATCTGGTAAAGGAGGAGGTAAGAGATGAACCAAAAACTGCGGTTCCGGAATACCGGGTGTTAAAAATTTTTTCAAAGAAACTAATGGACCTGTAGAGTTATCATTTTCACAATTGGACCCAGGAGAATATGTAGCAAAGTTATTTACTACTACTGTTTTAAAGTAAGAACCAAATGCTGAGCATGTGGGATTAATATTTCTTACACCGTACTGACGAATTTTACAAAAGAAAGAGCTTCTTTTTTGGAATTAAGTTGTCTGAATAATTTTCACCAACAATATTCAGTAAGGATTCTAAATTTAAATGTAGGTACAGTACTAACTGAATTGCATTTATTTGGGTTTAATACTCGCTCTTTGAAAATACTGGTGACGTTTTATTGGGGGCGGTATTTTCAAACAGTTTCGTGGTTTATTTTCCAAAAAGAGAGCGTTTAGCTGTCCTGGTCGAAATTGTTGAAGGAGCTATAAATAAATTATTGTAATATTGCATATTTTACTACTACTTTGTTTTAAATTTACTACCTAATTCAGGCACAACAATTGAATGACGCAGAGTACGGGTGTTTCTTCAGTTTCCATAATCATTCCTTTGGATGTCGATGGCATATCCAATATTGATTGCAATTTTGCTTCTGTACTAGGTTCTGAAATAGGCAAGTATTTAGTAAGTACATATACATATTCGGTATGTATAATTTACAATTTCAACAAAATTAAATTTTTACCAGAAAATGCTGGAACTGATTTTTTGTGTTAACTGCCTTCTAGGCGAACCTTCTGCTGCCATAATATGAGAATGGACAGGTATTTCTCGTGGCAGTACAACTGTAGATTGACGTAGCAAGTTTTTAGGGAAATCTATACTTCCGGAAATTAATGTCTCAGGAGCAGCGACATTTTCAACATTGATAGGTTCTGTAACATATAGTACACATATTATGACCACATTATTATAATATCTAAGTATCATTATAATCACATACCTGGTAGATTTAACGTAGGGAACGCATCTTTTGATAATTTATTATTCGCTGCACAATATTTGCTATCAAAATGCTTGTGGCAAATTCGGATGGAAATGTAGATTTTTGTAAGTGCTTTCGTCTTCAATTTCACATCCCCTGTTGCTGGAAGCCATATTTTAAATTTTTCCAAATTCTTGTTGTGGTTTGGAAATGTGTGCATATTGAACTCTAGCTAATTCTTATTTTTTATTTGGTGAAAATACGAACGTCACAAAAACAAGTGATGCAGTCAAATTTATAACACTGAATACACTTGTATTTAGAATAAGTAGCTTTCCTCTGCGCATACTGCCTACTATGCTCGCCAGACAACTTTGCATAACACTCCACACATGTTCTTCCTGCGGAATTCTCTACTTCTTGTAAGTAATGACGCGGTTCTTCAGTTGTTTCCACCGTTTCGTCAGCAGCATTTGAAAGTAAATAAAGGGCTAATTGTTCTTTGAACACTGTGATAGTCATTTTGTTCTGAGTAACTTGTTGGTGAACTATATAAGCATTGAAGAGTGCAGACCCTATAAGGAGCTCTACAGCCACCTTGCGATACCATTTAATCCCCTTTCGTAATACCGTTGAATACGATTTTATTTGATCAGATAAATCTATATATCCCTTGCATCTGTTATAGTCCGCAACTGCGGCTGGTTTTGCTACGTTACCACCTTGCTGGTTGATGGTTACCATGTTGATTCCATGCTCCGTACTTAGCATAAGGACGTCGCGCTTATGCTTCCATTTACTAACAACGACGCCAGAATTGCTTTCTCTTCTAATAATATCGCCTTTTCGTAACTTTTCTTTTAGTACATCTACTGGATTCAGTTTTCTGTTTGATCTTAGTGTATCAGCTAAGTTCGTATTGCGGTCCAACAAACGATGTGCTAGTGACGCACTGGTATAGAAGTTGTCAGTGTATACAGTGCGACCTACATCTAACAAGTTACTTGTCAGAGATAGAACGACAGCTGAAGACGCTGGCTGATCACCTACTTTGTCATTTCCACTGTAAATTTTAAAATCATAAGTATAGCCATGTTCTAGGTAAAGCTTATATAGCTTGACTCCATATTTGTGAGGCTTGTTTTTAATAACTTGCCGAAAAGCCAGACGTCCTTTAAATGGCACCATCGTCTCATCGACACACAATTCTTCGCCCGGCACTACAATGTCTTTGAAATTTGTGGTTAATTTCTGCAACCACGGTGATAATTTGTAGAAACGATCACCTTCATGTAGATCCTCGCTGTTACTAAAATGCAGCATTCGAAGCAATAATTCAAAACGATTTCGAGACATTATTTTTGAGATATCATTTTTATAGAGTCGATTTCTTGCCCAGTATGACGTCACCACCGATAAACGGCAAAGACCCATCCAAATCAGGAACCCAAGAAAAATTTTTATTTCATCGCTATTTGTGTTGGCCCACTTATGCAATCTTGATTTTGGTAAAAGTTTTTTTTCCGATATTGTTTGGGAAGCATATCTGTGGGTTTCTATAACTATCAGTTCTATTATGTCGTCACTTATAAATAAATTTAGGAAATTGTAGGGATGTTTGTTGTTCATACATGTCAAAATCTCAGGTTTTGTTCCTTTACGTACTACACTGAAAGGAATCCTTTTCAAGTGTCCACTGCGAACAGCATTCCACTGTAGCCCTGCATTGTCTTCTTCGTCTTCCGATGAACTTTAATCTATGCGAAATCGAGCAACGATACCGGATCTATAGGGTCAACGTCAGTAGCTGGGTGAATGATGCCAGAAGATGCGGCGGAAGTAGAAGATACCGGGCTATTGCTTCCTTTGTTTCTCCAATTTATATTTACGTTTAGCACTAGTTGCATCATTCAACGGTTCATCACTTTCCTCAGTAGAATTAACGTTACCATGAGGGGCATATGTTACATCACGTACTGAATCATCTGTGTCTTCATCTACCTCAGCAGATAAAAAGTCGTCTAATAAACTTTGAAGGTGACGCTGCTCTTTCTCGTAATGAGACCTAATTAGTTATTACAAACTTCACTGCAAAGCTTCAACACGATCAACTGAACATATTTTTTCACTGCACTGACTCTATAGTAGTGGTAACTTTGCATGTTATGACATGTTACGACTTGTCCCAACTGGCAAACTACCTCTCATAGCAATATTTATGCAAACAGTTAAAGCATTGCGTGTTGAGACTAGTCACAACGTGTCGCAGTTAGCAGAAAATCTGAGATGCTAGCATGCATCACATAGGGGAGAGTTTCCTTGAAATGGACAGCGTTTGAAGTGGACATTCAAGTTTTATACCTAACGTGCTGCATCTACTCCTAGGGTTCTCTATTAGCAGTGGTTTCACTTACCTACCTGGGTGAGCCGCGTGTTGCAGCACAGTCAGTTGCATAAATTTGGTGTGAATAGTAAATATTTACCTAGTTTAAGAAAGTGAATAACTCGCTTATTTGATAAGATTGCTTACAAAAATTTATATCACAATATTCTTCATTTGATAGAGTTTAAGCAGGTATGTTAAACCCATTTATATTTAAAAATAAAAGAATGAAAATTTAAGGGTATATTTAAAGTGAAGCGTCCCATGAACTGGACACATACGGTTTCAGTGAATCGGACACGTCCGATTCATGGCAAGCATTTCCAACTATCTCTCTAAAAGGGTATGTTTTTAAAATAAAATTTATTTTCTTTCTTTTGAGATCGCGTGATATGGCTAAAAGAATTAGAAAGTCTGACGAAGAAATTCGTAATGCCGAGGACGCAGTTGTTAGTCAAAACCTTTCTATCCGAACCGTTGCCAAGAATATTGGAATCTCCAAATCTATGTTAGCTGTGCTTGTTAAGAAAGCAAAAATGCCCCTGACGATGAATTTAGTTATAAAGAAAACATTGGAAATAGAAAAACTTTCACCACAGAACTGGAACAATTATTGGCTTCTTATTTTAAACCTGCATCCAAAATGTGTCATGATTTAACAACAACTCAAACGAGAGAATTTGTGTACCAATTTGCTCTAGCGAATAAAATACCCACTCCATCCGAATGGATAAAATCTGCAAAAGTTGGTATTCATTGGCTCCATGGTTTTATGAAGCTAAATACTGAATTATCGCGTCGCCAACCGGAAAGCACACCTTTAAGTGATGCATCAAGTTTTAATAAGTCAAACACAGCTGCACCATTTTGTTCTGGTGTACATGGCATTACTACACGAAACTGGATTCCTCTTGAGTCGAGGATTTCTTTGACTTTCGAATTGTCGAACTCACTTCCACCGTTACTAACGAATTGTTTAATTTTAACATCGGCTGTACTCGCTTCGTTGAAGAATGTTTCGAGGCACTCGTAAACTTCTGCTTTCGCCGTTATAAAGAATACACGACCGAATTTTGAATAATCGTCCTTAAAACAAAAAGTATTTTCCACCCCCCACAGGCTCTTCTTGCATTGGACCGCAAACGTCTGCATGTATAATTTCGCCGGGTTCCGTTGCCCTATTAACCCGAGCACTGAAATTTAGCCGCTGTTGCTTACCGAATACACAACCGTTACAGAATGCTTCATTGATTTCGACATCAACCCCACGATTCCTAAGAAGTTTCTTTACATCCCGTTTGTTTTGGTGACACAAACGTTCACGCCACAACTGCAAGGTGTCTTCTTGTGATGCACAACGCACTACCGCTGCAGTTTCTGGTAGACACACTCTCATTTGCAATACATAAAGACCTTTAGTAGTTTTAATTCCTCTTAACCGCACATAACAGTCTTTTGTTAACGCGCACTCAATTCGATCTGATTTAAACTCGAAACCCTTGTCCGTTGTTTGTCCGATTGAAAACAGATTTCGTCCCAATTCCGGTACATACCACACATTTGTTAAATGATTTTTCTTCCAAACATCTTTGACTTTCATCTCAACGTTTATTGTGCCTTTTCCGTATGCACAACTAATTTGACAGTTACCTACTTGAACTTCTTGAGGTAGTTCAAAAGTTTCGTAAGTTACGAAATAATCTTTGCAACGAGTCATATGCGCAGACGCACCCGAGTCGGCAAGCCATTGGTCGACGTGGATTCTGTCGTCTGGGGTGGTTACAAACGCGTCACCAGTTATATTACGTGCGCTTATTAATTTTCCCGTCGAATTCCAACTGTTTTTGGTTTTTGTAACGCCACTTTTAATTGGGCAATTTTTAGCCATGTGACCAGGTTTATGGCACTTAAAACACTTCCGCTCCGGTTTTCCGTTTTCGAACTTCTTGCCTTTCGCATACAATCGCGTTGTTTCGCTACGCTTTTCCGGCAAGCGCATTTCTATGAGTCGCAGCCTTTCCGTCAACTTGTTGATGTTCCTTTTGCCGAGGAGCACAGACTCCCACACACTTCTGAATTCAAAGTACTCGTTTGGTAGGGTCGACATAATACGACTCATCAACAGTAAATCTGGCAACTCTGTTTTAACCAACCTTATTAACTCGTCGTTTAATTCCTGGAAATTTCGGTGTAGACGCGCCACGTGAGCGGCAATACCTTCTTGCGAGTCTTTTTCATAGCTGAAAAAACTTTCCATAAGACGATCCACGCGCTGACCCGAACATTGTTCGTACACGGAGAGAAGTTTGATTTAGCACATTTACACGTAGCTGTTAGATCAATGTTAGCATCGTTCATGCTGCTGACTAAAATTAACTGTGCTAAAGCATCACTTTTATTAAAGGCCTTCTTCTCCGCCTCGTGTTTTTTCTTGTCCCTCTCAGAAGCTTCATCTGCTAAAGGATCGGACACGGTCTTTTCACCAGTAACGAGCTTCAACACCTCATTGTGACGCAGTAACAGCTCCACCTGCCTACGCCACTTCGTCCAGTTGCTTGCGCCTTCTAATTTTTCAACTTGTGCCTTGAAATCCATTTCCTTGCTTGATTTCCGTTTACTATACTAAACGTCAACACGTGCTTTTCAACTTTCGCAATTTTAAACGAACTGGGCCCATAACCTGTTGTGGATTTAAAATACAATGCAGTTGAAAAACACAAGGAAGTTTTATTGAATTTACAATAAATAAAAGCATTTTTCTGCAGTTATAGTTTTACTAGCATCATTGAACAGGTTTTTGACATCAGCGAACTTATAGGTAACATTTCGTGCTGCAACATGTTTTTTGATTTGAGCCCAGATAAGCTCAATACGGTTCAGTTGCGCCTTTGCCATTTCGTCAATAACATATAAATTGTACGCTGGTTTATGCTTTTTCACAATTTCCAGCAATTCCGTTTTAAGCAAATCGTCTGCATCCGGAATTTTTTTGAAGAAAGCCATTCATTCTTTAATTCTTTGCTTGGTCCATGCAGTGGTAGGAATTTTTTCTTATCTACCTGAATGATACGACGCGTTATCCATCACTATTACGGCATTGTCTTGTAACTGAGGCAGAACTTTGGAAAACCAACTTTCAAATGCTTGCGAATTCATTTCTTCATGGTAATCGCGACTCTTTTATGACTCAAAAATCCACAAACATTCATTGACAAAATCAGTGTCGCTGCTAATATATTTTTTTTTATTATTAATATTAATAATCTGTCATATTTGATAATCAATAGTTGGTTTGACTTACATACTAAATTACAAGCATGGAGGTTGATTATCCAGTGATAATTCACCTATATTACTCTTAATACTATTTTGACATATTTTGGGATATTTACAATTTAAACAATTATTGTTATTAGTTAAATCTGTGCGGCAGATCGAGGGGTTTTAACCTTTTTAGTCTTGGTTGCACTTCATTGTCGTTTTCAATCATGCGCTCCACTAGAACGTTAGGATGACCACTGATTTTATCACTATGACGCGCACTGTATCTTTTTATTTCCTCATTAATGGTGGGTATTTTAAGGTCGCGGAATATTGTGTCATTAGGGACATACCAAGGTGCACTTGTTATGGCTCGGAGTACTTTAGATTGGAATCGTCGGATTATTTCGATATTGGATGTACTGGCTGTGCCCCATAGCTGTATTCCATAGGTCCATATGGGTTTTATCATAGTTTTATATAGTAGTGTCTTGTTTTCCAGGGTGAGTTGTGATTTTCTTCCTATCATCCAGTACATTTTTTGGAATTTCAGACCCAGCTGCTTTCTCTTTGTCCATATGTGTGTCTTCCAGGTTAATTTCCTATCCAGATGGATTCCTAGGTACTTTGCGCTGTCAGCTTGGGGTATTTGTATGTTATTGATCGTGACCGGTGGACAAGTACCCCTTCTTAGGGTGTACGTTACTTGTACTGATTTGTTTTCATTAATCTGAATATGCCACTTATTGCACCAACGCTGTATTAAATCAAGATGTGTCTGCAGTTGCTGAGATGCCAGAGTTGAATCCATGTTGGACGTGAGAATCGCCATGTCGTCAGCGAAAGTAGCCATCATGTTACCTGGTATTGTCGGGAGGTCTGCCGTGAATATGAGGTATAATATCGTCCCCAGAACACTGCCCTGGGGAACTCCAGAGTTGACGGGGTATGGATTTGTTGTTGCGCTACCATATCGGATAATAAACTGTCTATTTGCTATGTATGACTGTAGAATTTCAAAGTAATCAGTTGGTAGGGTTTGCTTGAGTTTACAGATAAGTCCCACATGCCAGACCTTGTCGAAGGCCTGCTTGACGTCTAGAAAAGTTGCGGCACAGTATATCCGTTCTTCAAAGTCGTTAATAATTTTGGATACCACTCTGTGTACTTGTTCTATCGTAGAGTGATATTTGCGGCAACCAAATTGGTGATCTGGTAATAGATTGTTATCCGAGATAATTGGGGAGAGTTTCTCTAGCAGCAGTTTTTCAAACACCTTCGAGAGGACTGGTAATAGGCAGATTGGCCGGTATGATGTCGGTTGGTCTATTGGTTTTCCTGGCTTAGGGATAAGTATTGTCATACCTACTTTCCATTGTTCAGGAAAGTGCCGAAGTCTTAGTATTGCATTGAAGAGTAGGGTTATGAATTGGTATCCATTATGGGGTAGTTCTTGAAGGACTTTTCCTTTTATTAAGTCTGGGCCTGGTGCTTTGTGTGGGTTTACGTTTTTATGGATGGTGGTTTTTATCTGAGGAGCTTTAAATAGTTCAATTGGTGGGCTCATTTGGTAAGGCATATCTAGCAGTTGTTGTGTTTCTTTTGATTCGTCTTCATCCATCGGGGGTGATGTGAACACATTAGCTAAGTGTTCTGCGAAGGCCTTTGCCTTCTCATTGTCGCTTTTAGCCCAGGTGTTGTTGGGATTTCTGATTGGTGATTTGTGTTGTTGAGGATGTTTTAGGTATCTGGTTGCTTTCCATAAAGTATAATCGTTAGCTTC
>JABXWE010102162.1:0-11551 GCA_014611495.1 Limonius californicus
TCCTCGTCTATTTCTCCCCTTCTGCTTCTTCCGCTTCCCCCTTTAAAAAAAGCTAATTTCTCATATGCCAAATCTTCAAATTATGATTCTTGTAGTCATCACATTTTACCTTCCATTAGCTTTTTGTACAATTTAAGGAACTTCCCTAAATTATCCCTTCCCATGCATTGTGAATTTGTAGATTTAAACAGAAATTCAAGGTTCTTTACAATTTTATACCGGAATATTTTGGCATAAAAGCTTAAAGTTAAGTTCCAAACATTTTATAATTAATAATATCTGCCAAGTGGGCTACCCTAACAAACCAAAAAACCTTAGTTATAGTTCTTCACGAGACTCAAAGAAGCGATTGAGTACATTGTCACGAGACAAGTAACGTAGGTATTAATGCTTGTAAAAGAAGATCTATTTTCATTTCGATAATACCTACAGTGCAACCTCACTAATCCGGATACGCGATAACTTGAACACTCCAGTAATTCGAACAGTTTCGTGCCATTTAACTATATAATCCAGACACATTTCAGAATTGTTTAAAAAATGTTTTATAAAGCACGTAAAATATTCACCACAAAAAGGGGATCTATTGATAGACAACGCTCCCTTTTAACCATCCAAAGATGGAAAGATGAAATCGTGGAAGACTGACTAGAATATCAAAGAAATGATGCTACTAAAGGATGGCATGAAGAAGATGAAATTCGTATGAATCAATTGAAACAGTGGAAATCTGAATCAGTAAATGCAAATTAAAACCCCATTATACGCAAATGTTGAATTATATTTTTTCACAAGCTAGTACTGAGGAAGTTTTTAATTGGGCAACTACTACAGATTCCAAATGCGAGTTTGCAGAAGAATATTGTGATAAAATCATATACAAATGTATGCCGTTCCGTCATTTCCTAAATGCGTTCAATGAGCAGAAATAAATAGCATTCTAATGTTTTATTATGAAGATTCAAAGAAAAAGCCAATACATATACATTTTTTTCGAAATCACGAAACAGTAAAAAATAAATTATTACATTAAAAAAAATCATTCTGTATGAACATAGTCCTATCATTTGTTGATAAAAATAAATAGAACGCATTCAAAATATTGGAACCCTTGCTTAAGAACCCCTTCGAATACTTAGATAATTCGGTGACTGACAAATATTACCTTACATTGTAAACGCGATAGATAGAAACGCGCCTTGTTAGCAATAATACTGTTATAAAATATTGCATACAGGTTGAACTGTACGAACATAAACACCAACTAAAATACTTTTATTGGTAACTTTTTGTTCACCATTAGCCTCACCAGTCAGTACATCGATACTGTTTATTTGTTCTATACAACACCGACATACTTCTATAACAAGTAAATCGGGGTCGAAAGGATACTTTCATAATATGTAATTAGTTTTATTGCCGAGCTCAGAGATCATGGGATATTAGCTACCATTGCAGACACGAAGGTTGTACCAATGAATGATACATCCAATTTAAAATCACAAAAATCCGCTTTCCTTGTTAGACATTAGACATGCCTACCTACTCCATTTTATCCTTATCGGTCACATTTGAAAGTTGAAGTTCAAGATTATAACTCACGTGCAGAGCGACAGCATACCTAGACAATAATTATTGCAGTTGACACAAAGTATCTGAACTGATAAGGAATATCAGTTTCGGTAGGTACTATTTTTACTTAATAGGTATCTCATACAGACAATAAATCCGCTTAAAAAAATGTAACCGTTCAAATAGTTTCTTATTATTATTATAAACTACAAGTAGATTAACTGTGATAATTTAAAAAGTTATCAATGTCCTGATAGTAGACAGGTACCAAAATTAATGACGTGCAATTCCCTGAAACTAATGAGTTTATTTACCTCGGCGTCGGTGGTAAGCCTTAGGAAATATGAAACATTCTTAAATAAGTGTTAGGAGACTATTGGTCTAACGAAGTTGTGTTAGGTACTACCGTTCGTTTTCAAAATGGCAACACTAGAAGTTAATCTATTCGTAAAAGAAAGGTATTTAAATTTTCTAACCGCGAGGTGCTTTGGTTTCAAAATGTACGTATTAATAATAGCTACATTTGAGATGTTTATTGTTAATCCTATACGCAGTTTTAAACTTAGGAAAACTATTATTTACTTTATGCTAATAATTAAAGTTTTTCCCTATCCTTGGAACAAATTTCGTTTTCTATAACATCACAATTGTATAGTTATTTTCTCAATATCGCACGTACAAAACCAATTGATTTACAAGTTAACAAGCACTGTTCTTAATATATTTTATGACTTTAACATTAACACGAACGTTAACAGCTGCGACAACGCTGAATTCCAACAATAGTTCAAATGAAAAGGAAATAGATCCTTGGATTTCAATTTTGACAGTGCCCAAAACACCTAAAAAAATTTTCTCATACATGTGCTTTGGGCACCTTTGTCAGATCTGACAACCAAATCTGTCACTAGCATCCAAGGCAAACTAATAATGATCTAACTGATAATTAATTTTAACGGTAGAATATAAGAAAGGCCCCTCTCTTGCTGATTACAGCCAATTTGAAGTTCAAATGCCCACGATAGATAAAAATTGCATGTCTGTATCCCACATAAGACTACTAACCGCAATTATTATTATATTATTCAATAACGGCAAGCCGGAAAACGTAATCGCAGAAATTTTGGGGCTTCCGCTCGATCTCCTAACCTAAAACCACCTACTTAAAACTGTGCTAGTGGAAATTTAGAACTAGAAACCAGTAAGGTATGACGATGACGGATCGATATTGTACTGTTGCCAAAACGCTCTCTCAAAATTCATCAACCTTCCGCTGCATTGCCAAACGAATCAAAGTTAAAACGGCACGAGATTTTGACCTCCCATGACTCATTCCGATAGAATTATGTAACACGCGCATGATTTATGAGATATTCTGGGTTATATGCACCTTGGGGCTATTAGAACTGAAAAAGCCGGCGTCGACTCCGAAGGCTACGCTACATAAATTACAAGTTGCAGACTAGCAATTTAATTGCCGCTACCTCTAGATAGATATATCTATGCCCAATCGGTGACAAAAATTCTTACCTTCATGTTATGTTCGACGAGGTATTCCGAGGAGCACAACGTATAAACGATGTAGGCTCGGACGAGTTCCCACATCGTCTTGCTCTTGAATGCGGCCTTTGCATCTTCGAAGTTGATGTCCAAAGGGTCCTTCGGAGGCGACGATACACTTGAAGGGGAGGCACCTTCCTGGACGATCGTCCCTGCGGCCGTCGATTTAAGCGCGACGCTGTCAACCCTACTCAGACCCTGGAAGCTACCGAGAACGAACCTCCTGTTTTTAGACGCACTACACCTGAGGAATGCACGCAAAAAAGCCATTTATTTAAGACGGTTTTTGCCTGGAGAACCGATTGCGCGCACTAGTTACGTGGTTCACTAAGCGAACACCCTCCACAAATACTTCGATTGCGAACACTGACACGCTAGAACGGTGCGCTGAATTGTTATACTAACGGAAAGGTCTGTTCACAAGGCTCGTGCGCGCGCAATTCATCAAATCACACGACTGTATCTGTCCGAAATTTCCCTTTCCGCTTCGTCTTATCCAAATTTTTGCTTCTTCTGGTTTATTTCACTTCACCTTGAAAATGACGTTGAAGTTTGACAGCAAACCTAATTCGCTCGGTAAATAGCTACAGTCAATTGTTTCTCATTCGTTCGTCTTGCAATTGTCATTATGATGGCTTCCATTATCGATTTGGATCACGGAGACATATTATACAGCGTGTTTCAAATTCACGGTTCCCCATTGGAGTTTCAAAAAAGGATTACACTTCGTTTCAATGGGAAGAAAAGTGAACACTTACGAGGGGGCTTCAGTGTTGCTTTAGTTTTTCCAAAACAACACAGAGCCTGCTTATTACAATCGTAAAACTGCAATTACAATTTTCCTCAAGTACCCATAACTTATGTATTTATATAATATAATTATAATTTTCAAGAACGCATTTATAGAATTCTAGAATCGTAGACTCTTTAAGTTGATGTATAACCCATTTATTTGTCAAAGATTTGAAAAAAAAACAGAATTGGGATCAAAAGTAGAGATTTTGCAGACGATTCATATATGAAGTCAAAATTGATCAATGGTTTACGTTTAATATTATTTAAACTGATATTACCAGCAATTGCATTTACAATCGCTATAATATTCATCAATAGTCTAACTATATTTCAAAGCATGCACACGACTCGTATACGGCCGTGTTCTCACCAAAAGCAACTGGCAACGGCAACGCAACTGCAATGCGACCGCAACTTCAGTTGAGTTGCTCTTGTGTTCTTACTGAAATCAACTGTTTTGAAATTTTTTGTTTCGGTAGTCCTGAACAAAACGTCGTGCTCGTCATATGAAAATATATTTATTATATAATTTCTCCCCAGGCTTTTTCTTTGATGTGTATAAGATGGCTTTGTCTAATCATATAAACATGCGTGTGCTTTAACAAGGGCCACAAAATTCAAGATTTTGCTGTCTCGTCCGCCATGACCCAGCAGTTCTTGGCAACTGTAGAACGCAACTGGCGACGACGACGCGGTATGTAGCGCTGCCGGCATCCAATTAGCAACTGGTTGCGTTGCAGTTGAGTTGCCTTTTAGTAGGTGGAAACACGTGTATTTTAACATTAGCGCCGAGTAGCGTTGCTGTTGCGTTGCAATTGCGTTGTGGTCGCCGGTTGCTTTTGGTGGGAACACGGCCTTAGGTTCAAAATGCCCTTCAGATTTAATGTATGGTGTGGGTTATTTGGAAACGTACTGGATCGGCCCCATTGTTGCTGTCCCGGGTTCGAATCCGGACGCCGAGGTCGGTGGTTTTTTTCTGAGCGATAAAAAACGCTAAAACGGCCCTTCTTCTCGGATAGGAAGTAAAATCGTAGGCCCCGTGTCCAAATGTTGTTGGGCAGGTCAAAAGAACCCTCAAACAGGCTAAATTTCCAGTTGTGGTAGGATCGCTCCCTGGCGTCGTTGGTTAGCCATAGTAGCAGAAATAGGCCGACGTTAAATAAAAACAAATAAACAAATGTTCTCCCCAACGAAATGGAAAAGCAACTCAACGATCTCCCGTTTCCAACAATTAAAAAATTATTCTTTCGCCAGATGGAGCTGCGTCCTATAATTCCGGGAAACTACAACAATACCTAATATCAAAATGTAGTAATGCTTGGATTGGGACCAATAGTTCAATGAATTTGTCTGAGCTTTCTGGATTTGTCGCGATAGTTTGGAGCCACATAAAAATATTGTTTCCAGAAATAACCATAATAATGATATTGCATTCGGACTGCCGTAATAGAGGCTCCAATTCTCGACGAAACTGTTAAACCGCTATAGCGAAGGGCGCCGACCTTCTATGCGTTCTATATGATCGATATTTTGAATGTTTTTTGTAGAAGTTACACAATTTGTTTTTTCATCTACCTTAGCGTGTTAAAATGTACACTTTGCAGGGCAAATTATCAATTGTTGTATGTATTTCGTAACAACCAGAATACCAATCGTTTGTTTTTGTAAATAATATTAGGCAAGAAGAAGAAGAAGATTCAAGAAGTTTGTTTTAAATAATTATTTTCAAATTTTGTGAAAATAAGTACATGTACCCATGCATCACTAAAAATAAACAATAAGCTTTCTACAGAAGTAAAATTGGGAAATGACTTCCTCTAAAAAATGTTTGCTTGTGTTGTATTTCGAAAATTCTAAAAGCAAAAATTTCTAAAATGTATCTATAGTCTACAATTAACCTAAAATTAGTTTTTGTAAATTATATTATGCAAGGTGGGTCAACAAAATCCCCCCCCCCCTTAAAAATGATTGCCGCAACTCTAAGTACGTGTACATAGTCATCACTAGAGCTAGGATAGTTAGGCAAACTGCCTTTTTTAATAAATGGAAGGATTAAAGGCAGACCCAATTTTAAATCCGTTTTAGAATGCGTGCACTTCAAAAATGCAAATTTTATTTGCCTTTTTTGCCTGACACCTGTCAAGCGTTTGTTTACGTTCTAGCTCAATGCTCAACAAACGAAGTTTATTAGGTTTTACCCTTTATTATTACCGGCCGAAATTTTCTCAGAAGGATTATTTTGTTGAGATTAATTTTAATGAGGGGACCAGTATTGTCAGGAAAAAGTTTTCTACTGAATCAGCTTCACAATTTTCGGACGTATAAATATTGTGATTTGTGAAGTGCATCGACTGTATTTCAAGTGATTTTGAATTTTAAAAATGCCAGCAGTTGTTTTTATTTTAACTTGAATAGATATTTTGCTGTTGCTTTTTCCCTGTCAGTTAAACGCCGTTTCTTTTAATTTCCTCGAGTATTCTTCAGATTTTGTAATATTTTACTTTTTCTGTCTTTTTTGGTAAATTTGCCTTTTTTTCGTTTTTGCCTTTTTTACTTTATTTTTGCCTTTTTAGTGCTTTTTAAAATTTTTTTTGCCTTTTTGTCTGCCTTTTTCGAGACTATTTTGCCTAACTATCCTAGCTCTAGTCATCACATGAAAGTGTTATATTGTACTGTGCTTGTTTTTGACGATACAGGAAAATTAAAAAATATGACAGCAAGCGAAATTATCGAATTTTGTGTAGCATAGATATGGACCATAGCTTCCTTCTGCGGAGTTGATCTCTTACTGTAGTAATTAACGGTTTTGCTAGTATTATTAATTATATTAGTATTTAACAAGAAAAGCACCTATTGGTGCAACCACACTATAGTAGGAACTAAACAAGTGAAAAGAATAGCAAAGTTTTACGTAATTTAACAAATGTTCCGAATTGTTTCCATCTACTTCCCGACATTTTCTAAATCGTTATAAAAACGGTCTTCGGACTAGAACAAGCGTGTCAGTAGTAATTGATGTACATACCTCCATAATTCTATTTTGCAAATCATGCTCATGCACTGATCCACTCTGTACAGCAAAAAACATATGGGCAAAGCAACCACTAAATTTTTTTAAACATGACTTACTTACTTAATTGCCTTTGTGTTGCAGGAATTCTGTTATAACAAATATATACGCTACCAATCCGAAATCTACATTTTCTTGGATAATGCACACCTGTTTAATAGCGGTCCTTTAATTTTTTGAGCAGTCACATTGTTAAAAATAGATGCAAAATCGTATCATTTAAAATTACGTAATTATTAATACTAAAGTTGTTCCAACGTACAATTTTAAACAATACCAGAATAGACGTTTGACCCCAAAGTAGAATGAAATTTTATCACACTGTTGCAACACATGTCCTATTTATTTGCCAAAGTCGAAGGAATCAAACGTCTTAAGTGTATGGAGCAGATAAGAACACTCGCGCTCAGTTGTAAATTGAGTACAAGCACTCAGACTATTTAAAGTCATTGATAACTCAAAATCACTTATAATGCCTGTCTCTATAATTTAATTTTGACTTTGTCATTGTGTTCTAGACTTTCTTTATCACTTAATAAATCATATTTGTACGGAAAGGAAATTTGTATCTAAATCATCGTCATCCATAGTAATAACCAATAATAGCATCTCGGCCCTTTGTCAATTATCTCAAGCAAGCGATGCTGTGAATCTATTCTTACTATTGACATAAGTCTCTTCGACTGCTATATCTTATCCAGACGTAGCGCGATCTTTTCTCATACGCATGTGGTTCGTGTTTTAAAGTATCCCAGACAAAAAGGACATACAGCTTAATGGGGCCCGAATCAGGGAAAGTGTGTAAACACTTCTGCTGCAGAGAAGATTTACTAAGCGGAATACCTCGCTGGTCTGCCATTGCCTTGCCGAACCTAAGGCAAACTTATTTAACCAAAAGTATGAGTTCAAGTAAAACTGTCAGTGTTTGTGTTTGTGTTCGAGAACACAATTTCTATGTAAAATAAAACATCTGTAGTAGTTCAATCAGTTCCAGCTTCTTGTATATTTCTTAAAAATTCCAGTAACAAACTTGATAAAGTGTTTGGAAGCACCAAGCTGATCATAACATACTTTTTACATTTTTTTTTTAATATACCATATTCATTATTATTATCCAATCTGATACTTTACAGATTTATAAACGTTTCGAAACATATAACATGTAAACAATTAATAAAATACATTTAACCGGCGATAATCAAAATATTTAAAAGTGAGCAATTTATATTGCTATGCTTTATGCCACATTTAACATTCAGTTTGAAATGTGCGGCCCTTCGTATATAATTCAAGTCACTATTTCAGAGTGGTTGTATATACAGGGTAGCCCAAGGTAGTTAAATTATCTGCGGAAATACAACACAAATACCAGAAGAGAAGCAGATCTTAAAAGTATATTAAAAATAATCATTGCTATAAGTAGAAAGTCAATAATGTGCCCTATTTTTTAACAATCAAACGGTACAGACAATATTTTGGGATACCCTGTAACCCAATCCAGCAGCATTAATGGAAACACATTAAACATAAGAAGCAGCCGCAGAGGCGTAACTAGAGCAAAAGCGTTTTGGTTTTGTACCTCCATATCTAGTTTAATTAGCTTATTTTGAAAGAAAGCTTTTTTCCAGTTACGCCACCGAGTATAATTATAATATTTACAAAAACTTCTTCATTTGCTTATTTTGCTGCTCCATGGTATACTGACATGACTCGGCTTTCGCAATAATCAAATCCAGCGAATCCACATGGTTATCGAGAGCTCTGGCCAAATCGCTCTTCCTTGGTCTGCTTTCATTCGAGGAACGTTTTTCCAACTTCGGAGAGTTCGCCATGCTCGTGTTATCCACACCATCGCAATCTGCAACGTCTTCCCCATTTTTGGAATTGGAACTCGAGACTATGGACTCGGTGGAGCCTGCGCTTCCTATTTTTATCTTTAGGAGATTCGTAAGGGATCCACAAGAAGCCTATAGCAAGGAAAATGATCAGTTTTCGTATTTACTTACAAAAAGATTAAAAACTTAATTGATCTCAAATTAATATACTATAAATAACAATGTTGCCCGTTTGTACGCTGCAGTCTTTGTATTAAATTCCTTATCATTTTGAAAAACGTCTTGTCCTTAAATTCAGGTCTACATCCTGTTTAGATTATATCGCATGTCAGGTGGCACAGAAAATATGCGTCATCAAATGATAAAACGTTGTTTGGATTTTCCTGATTATTTCCCGAAAATGGTTTATACAGATTCGTTGAGTAATTTCCTTTTAATGTTTTCAAAACCGTATCTTTTTAGATTAAATTGACAAGTGATAGAACCATCGAGAGTATAATTATCGTCAGCAGTCTGTTTTAGATTAAATTATAAGTGGAACTCACCTTAAAGCGATTTAACTTTTTCTGGGTGGACGATAAAATGCCACTGAGTTCACTTAACCCTCCAGATATATTTCTGAGGTCTTCATTTTCTCCCTCAACTTGCTAAAACGTGTTTACTCGCACAATTAAACAAACATTCTTTGGAGAATGAACGCGTTACCTTTAAATTTTCAACGTCCTTTTCTTCTTCTTCCGCAAGGTCCTTTTCCTTTCGTGTGCTTAAATACTCCTCTAAGCTGGGTTTTTCGATACCCAGAAGCTCAGCTCGCATGCATTCGTATTCGTACGTGTCTTCGGACATTTCTGAAAGCGAAATGTTGCTTTCAGATTCTTGTTATTGCTTGCAATGTAAAGAAGACGGAAATCTGCTGGAAAAGTTGGCAACTACGGCGTGGTATTGATTTAATAATGTCAAATCTCAAACTGCGTGCGACGCATTGCGCTGATACTCAATGTTTAGCGAAATAGGTGAGTTTAAATCCCCGGAGTTTCAATGAAACAAGAGCAACCGAATGTTCTTTTTATTTATTCTTCTCTTACTTCTGCTATTTTTGTTTAAATCTCTTACCTTAATTTACTCCGCACATTTAGGAAATTTAATAGTAAAGTAGAACAAAAAGGTGCATTTTTAGTTGCTTTTTAATTAAATTACGTAGCTAGCGATATAGTTCCTTTGTTTAAAGCCATGTTAAATGTAAATGATCACGTGTTGAAAAAATACAAAAAAGAAAAAATCATAAGAAACAAATAAATACAACTAATAAAAATAAGTACAAATTGATCTAAATAGAACTTAATATTTAGCAGATAATATATTGCCATGTTGTTTATATTATTTACGTTAGATGTATATAAAAAATCTATGATCCCATTATCTCTGAAGATATTGATTGCTTTTTTACTGGTCATATGACTGGAAGGCGATATTTGCACCATAGAATCCTTGAGAAACTGTCAATATACATAGATAATACGTGTATAAACAATGCAGAAGTTTGTATTCATGAATTCAGCGCGGTACTATTTAAACCGGAGCATTTACCACAAATAGGGAACATGACGACTTTTTTAAAATAATTATTATCGATTCTCCAATGGATCACGTTAGCGTAGTACTACTTAAGAAGTTCATATTGTGCTAAATTACTTCAATAAAAAATATTTAAATATTGAATTATTCAAATGACCGCCTGCGCGTTATGACGGCGCTTTTCAAGATGGCCGATGTGCTTGACGTCATAGCCTCCCAACACGAACGCAAGCGGTTAGTGCGTTTGTGAAGTATGAAATATGGTACAGTTTTATAAATATTGTAGGTATAGTGCCAATGTGTACAAATACAACAAGAAAATCGCAGGATAAACCGTTCATTTCATCACCTAAAAGGAATGAAAGAAATGTGAAAAAACGACAGCATGATTATTGGCAATTAGAAGAAACCCCGCCGATTCTTCAACAAAACAATTGTGTTTTTATGTCGAGATCGTTTAATGTAAGTAATTCAAAATAAATTAGTAGTGAATATGTAACTATTTTGAAATAAAAAAAATTCAGTTAGAGGAAGATATTGAAATAAATCGGAAATTTCAGAACCAACATCATAAATCTCTACGGGGAGAAGATTTTTCAACATACTGAAACCTTCGAAAAATTGAAATCAAGAAAGAACAAATTGCTATGCGATTTGACGTTCTTACAACGCTGCCGACATGAGAAGACCGTCCCTAAAAGCATGAAGCTAACCTTCCACAAGAAAACCAAACAAATAGAGAACATACTCAAAAGAACCAGCCTCAGTTTAATCAGGGAATCCATCCATGACATTAGTAGTTTGGACCAGGTCAACAAACAGCTATTACGGTTCATCTTCAACTAAGTAACTCCATACATCCGTTACTTTGGCAAACTGTGGGCCAGCTGAGCGAGTTCAAGGCTGAAACCAATACCACCCTGACCACAAACAAACAAAAAGAAAAGTTCAATCGGCTGCAATCAGAACAGAAACCAACAAACATCACTGAAAATTGTGACGGTAATTTCGCCTGATTGGTTTGCAACTCATTTTGCCTCACTTGATTTCTACGAACTACGCCTGTGCGAGATTTTGGATAACTTTGTGCATTTCCGGCGACCATTTTGGGTCGTGAGACAGACAAGTGCAATTAAGCGTCGAA
>JABXWE010102165.1:0-13596 GCA_014611495.1 Limonius californicus
TGGAAGCTTATTCACAAGGTTTTGTAACGTATAGAAGAGGGATTTAGCTAACTATCACTAGTGGATGGAACCAAAACAAAGGGTTGACTAATGGGAACTTAAGTCAGATACAGTTTTAAAACGCTACCCCCCTTTTCCTAATCTTTGTGAATGAACTGAGTTTTAACAAAGTAATGCTAAAGAACTAGACCTACATGAATCCACTAATGTAAATCAGTAGGTTAAGTTTAGTCGATATACCGCGGGCTTAATCAATAAGATGCTTCTACTAATTCGAAATTACTAATTCGAAATTAAAATAATTGCGATTCCTAAACTTTTAAAACTTCCTGGCTAAAAAGAGTGAGATTGCTAAACTATTAGCTTCTATTAAGATGCGTTTACTAATTTTGAATGATCTACCTAGCTGTGCTATTTATTTATTTTTTATTGTTAGAACCGATTTAAACTGCGTTTATGCTGGTGGAGCCCACCCAAATATGGTGTACGCTAAGTTCCGAGAATTTTCGTTTAGTCGACTACCAATTCTCGGGACTCAACAGATGTTTATACCTACGATGCTATTTTTAGCACAGCCTGCTTATCGTTTCCTTCGAAAACGCGCTTCCAATCTTTTGTAAAAACCCTCGCTGTACGCACTAAAGCCCTCGCTGTACGCACTGTTCGCGTGTTTGTTTTACCGTAAATTGCCCCTGAATGATCTTAATTGCAATTACTATTTGTTATTGGAACTAGCCACCTAGCTAAAACTGCATTAAATTAAAACCCGTTATTTCTCTTGTACTAGTTGATTCATTTAATGAATGTACTTTTAAGCCCTTATGATTTAACACTAATTGCCTGGATCTATGCACTTATTTGCAATTATATATTCCGTCTAATCTAATCCGTCACCGAACTGCAGTATAAAATCCTCACAGATTTTCAAAATCGAAGAGAACACTCGGATCACAACCGTTCACTACGAGAGTTCGGCACGAAGTCGAAAAATATTTTTACAGAGTACAGTACAAAAATAGTAGCCCATGATCATTCTGTGCCAATAGACATATGTAGACAAATATGGGATGAAAAGGTAACAAATTTACTAACACATGCAACAGATGATCTGAAAACTAAAAATAGTAGGGCTGTGTATTTCAAAGATGCTGATTTAACTTAAATAAATTAATTTTAGGATTTATGTTTACTAGCGGCCCAATTTAAAGTGGCCACACAAGTTGGTATTACAGCACATGTAAGACAACCCTAGATCAAATTTTTACAGCTTACCCCATATTTGAACATATTTACTTCTGCGCCTTCTTGCGCATACTTTACTTATAATAAACTGAAAACTGCAATTTCAGGAAAACATTATCGTCTTGCCTACCATTGACGCTATTTCTTTAAAACTTGGTAACATTATGTTTTTGCTCACTGTAAGTTGAGTGACATTGACAGACATTTTCTAGGCCTTCTAGATTTCAAGCTGCGATAGTAAACGTTTCTATTTCTTATGGCCGCCATATTGGATTTCCACCATTAGATAGACAAAAAAAAATAGATTTTCGCATTGGTAACCAACATAATTATATTGTTTCCAAAAAATCCTTCTTTGAAATCTTAAAATCGGTGTAAAAAATTTATAAAACCACAAATGCATTGGAACAGTGAAAAAACAATTGATTGTTGATTGATTGATTGAAAAAATAATTAATATGTGAATTGAATAACATGTCGAACATTTACCGCTTGATTTTAGTAAATCTTAGAATGTGCGCGTTAAACCTAGGACTAACCATATTTCGGGCGTTTACAATAACATATACACGATTAGCATGTTAGAATTAATAATTAATTATGCTAACGGTGCACAACCTAAATTTTCTTCATTCTTATCAACTTCATCTTCTGAAGTTAAATAAGTATCTGAATCATCTGTTTTTTTGATTAATACTTTTCTATTATCCTGAGCTTTTTTGCATTTCAAGTCCATTTTATGTACAAGTTTCCTAAAAGAACTAATTCTTCCGATGAAAATAATACCTTCAAAAATAGCCTTCATTGTTGGTTTTATTAATCTTCTTTCTTGGAGCAGTAAATTTGCTTCCTTCTGGTTTTCTTTTTCCTTCTGCGATAATTCTTTTTACTGTGCTTAATCCAACCCCAGTAGCTCTTACAATTCTATTTTGTACACTACTTAGAGGAATCGCAAGGTCTCCGTTCTCTTCTTCGTTCAAACAAACTTCAAACAGCAAATAACCTATAAAAAACAATTTTTTAGACTAGGCCAAGAAATTTTAAAATTACATTTTTACTTACAAAAGTAATAATCCCAGTAGTGCACTGTAGTCTTGAATGAGCCTTTTTTAATTTTTAAAGAGAAGCCAGGTAAAAACGAACGGACTAGAACTCAAGTGCTAATCTAACCACAAAAGTACGCACACGAAGTAAACAAATGATGATGATTTTAAGACAATTTGTGGCCAAGGCGACTATGAATTCCGGGAACTTGGACAATCGCGTAACAGTTCATGATATAGTAAACGAGCTCAACGTTTCCTAGTACCTATGTCTACATCTAGGTGTCCGTCAACGTTTTAAACCTACTTAATATTTCCTCGCACTTGCTTATTTAGAAGTACACTATTTAGTAAACTCTTTATAAGCATGTACATCTGTTACAGGAAAGCGGGAAGACATTCAATCATGGGAACTACAATCTGAAGCGTTCGATTCAAAACCTGATGCTAAACAGAATTATGATTGGTCCATCAAGCTGGAATCCCTGCATGAAGAATTAGATATAAAAACTGAAATTCTTAGTCATAATGAAGATCATGCTATAATAGATCCTGTATCAACCTCATCTTTAAACATGCATCAATGTGTTAAAAATCAGTCTGAAGAAAAGTCATATAAATGGAAGAAAAATGTAATGAAGAACACCAAAATATGTACAGACAAAGAACGTTTACTTTGTACTCTCTGTGATTATAGATGTATAAACAGGCATATTTTAAAACAGCATATGAGAATTCATTCAGGAGAAAAACCGTTTAGATGCAATATATGTAATTATGAAAGTGCACACAAGAGTAGCTTGCGAATGCATATGAACACTCATATAGGAGAAAAACCATTCAAGTGCAATATATGTGACTATCGAAGTGCACGTAATACTAACTTGCAACGACATATACAGTCTCATATAGGAGAAAAGCCTTTCGCGTGTAATATGTGTGACTATAAAACTACCTATAAAATGACATTGCAACAACATATGAGCACTCATACAGGAGAAAAGCCTTACAAGTGCAATATATGTGATTATCAATGTGCATGGAAGACTAATTTGCTACAACATATGCGAACTCATATAGGAGAAAAACCGCACAAATGTAATATATGTGACTATCGAACTGCACGGAAGGCTAACCTGCAACAACATATGAGCACTCATATAAAAGAAAAATCTTTCAAGTGCAATATATGTGAATATAAAACTACACGTAAAAGTATGTTGCAAAATCATATGAGAACTCATACAGGAGAGAAACCTTTCAAGTGCACTATATGTGATTATCAAAGTGCATGGAAGACTAACTTGCTACAGCATATGGGAACTCATATAGGAGAAAAACCATACAAGTGCAACATATGTCACTATCGAAGTGCACGGAATACTAACTTGCAACGACATATACGCTCTCATATAGGGGATAAAACTTTCAAGTGCGATATATGTGAATATAAAAGCGCACACAAGAATAACTTGCAAGTGCATATGAGCACTCATATAGGACAAAAGCCTTACAAGTGCAATATATGTGACTATCAAAGTGCACAGAAGACTAACTTGCAACAACATATGGGCACTCATATAGAAGAAAAACCTTTCAAGTGCAATATATGTGAATATAAAATTACATGTAAAAGTATGTTGCAACAACATATGAGCACTCATACAGAAGAAAAACCGTACAACTGCAATATATGTGACTATCGAAGTGCACAGAAGACTAACTTGCAACGACATATACGCTCTCATGTAGGGAAAAAACATTTGAAGTGCAATATATGTGAATATAAAACTACACGTAAAATTACGTTGCAACAACATATGAGCACTCATACAGGAGAAAAGCCTTACAAGTGCAGTATATGTGATCATCGAACTGCATGGAAGACTAGCTTGCGAATGCATATGTGCACTCATATAGAAGAAAAACCTTTCAAGTGTAATATATGTGAATATAAAACTACACGTAAAAATATGTTGCAACAACATATGGGAACTCACACAGGAGAAAAACCGTACAACTGCAATATATGTGACTATCGAACTGTACGGATGACTACCCTGCAACAACATATGAGCACTCATATAGAAGAAAAACCTTTCAAGTGTAATATATGTGAATATAAAACTACACGTAAAAGTATGTTGCAACAACATATGAGAACTCATACAGGAGAAAAACCGTACAACTGTAATATATGTGACTATCGAAGTGCACGCAAAACTAACTTGCAACAACATATAGGCACTCATATAAAAGAAAAATCTTTTAAGTGCAATATATGTGAACATAAAACTACATGTAAAAGTATGTTGCAACAACATATAAGCACCCATGTAGAAGAACAACCTTCAACTGACTACCAAAGTGCACTGAAGACTAACCTGCAACAACATACGGGCACTCATACAGTAACAAAAGAAATATTTTGAATGAAAATGTATCATTTTTGATAAGCAGTGAGTTAGTAGCTGTAAGTTTAGTAAATATTTTAAAATGTTAATGGGCATATTGTTTTTTTAATGTTGTTTTATTGAGTGTGATTTTCTAAGATTTTGTATATGATTTGATCACAATATTTGCAAATTACACTTAAAAGTTACTTGTTTGTATTATAATCTAACGACGTGTTATTGCATTTTTATAGTACCAGATATTGAAACAGTTTGTGGTATAGACGTATTTAGTGAAAAAATGTTGGAAGATTGGTACAAAGTCGAAAAACAATTAAATTTACTCAAATTGTTTTGAAGAAACGAGAGTCACCTTAAGGTTTCTGCCCGGTGTTTGCTTTGATATACGTTTCCAAGTAAAGTATTTTGCGGCAAATCCATAAACATACTCAAGTATGGCGTTTATTTCTATTTGGAGACCGAGGTGTACCTGCTAAGAGGAAAATTTTTTTCTTGGTTTTATCGCATACATACCTGCTCCGGCACCTGTCTCGGTTTTCGAGCCATCCTTGTACCAAATAAGGCCACCAGGAGAAATTTCCTGCCTTGTGGTCTCCCCTTTGCAAAACCCTGAGTAGCTACAAAATATTTTGCCTTCATATGGTTCGTTATATCAGGTATGGAGCACCTTATGTTATTGATTAAACTTGTATGCTTTGTTCCTGTAGGTAAGTTGTACCTACTCTGGGTTCTGCAATCTATAGAGTCTCAGTCTGGCTTCTTCCTGAATCATAAGATGAAACGTGGAGGTCTACCAGCGAAAGAAGTCGTTCTGATTGTCCCTGTAGTGCCTTAACCAGTAAGCCTTTACATCTTGCCTAGTTTGAGTTTGGTGGTTTCTTGTTTAACCTTGGACCACCACACCAGGGCTGCATAAGTAACTGTGGGTCTACCCACTTTGGTGTACAACCAGTACAGCATGCTAGGTTTGAGACCCCAGAATTTGTCATAAGTCGTCAAACTACCGCCAGGGTTGTTGGCGCTTTTCTGATAACTTTCTCAATTTGTTGGTTCCAGGTAAGTCTAGCGTCCAAGATGACTCCTAAATATTTTACCTCTCCCGATAAATTGGTTGCTTTGTCGCGAAGATGTAGAGGTCGTGACCCCTCTATATTCCTCCTTCGCGTAAATGGTACTACGATGGTCTTCTGGAGACCGACTTTAAGGCCTTCTCCATGTGGTCACTTGTTTGCCACATCCAGGACCCTTTGCATTCGTTCTCTGACTGTATTATGAAATTTCCCATCCACTAGGATGACCAAATCATCCGCGAAACCCAGGGATGAGAAACCTTTGTTGCTAAGGTCTACTAGCAGCATATTAATGATGAATTTCCACAGGAGGGGAGATAGATCTCCTTGCGGGCATCCCCCTGCCACTGACGGCTAGAGTCCCAAATTTCTTGTGGCTGTCGTGATAAGAGTTAAATTATAGTTTATCAAACGTGCCCTCTATGTCCAGAAACGCCCCTAGAAGGATTTCTGCGTTGCCCAGCGGTTTTTCCACCCTCCTGGTGAGATGGTGGAGCGCTCTTTCTGTTGATAACCCTGCTGTGTAAGCAAATTGGTACCGATGTAGTGGGCTGGTTACCACACTGTCCCTATCGCGCAGTTTCTCTATTGTCTTCAGTACAAACGACATACGACTTGTTGGTCTGTAGTCTTTTACTTGGGAATAGTCAGCCTATCCAGTCTTTGGTACAAAACCCATACTGGTGAGTCTTTATATTTTAAGACTTAGATAGGTATAAAAATGTATACTAGCAAAATGCTGTTTCATTTTAATAAATCCTACTAGGTGACTAAGTATATAATATACAATGTTAATACTTGCAGAATGTGTTTAAACTACACAGTTTTATATTAATGCTAAAACACAAACAGCCTATTGTTAGCTATTGAAGAAACTGAAATTTAGGTTAGTAAAATTATGTTTGGCTGCATTTAATTATTTTATTAAGCTCAGTAAGAACACGATTCTGAAAAGAATTAAGCTTTAGCAATTTTGTTATATTAACCTTTGAGTCGCCCTATATAAGAATTTGAAGTAGTTCAAATGTCGTATTATAACGTTACTGTAAACATAACCTAAAGTAAAATTGGATCTTGTGTTAAGTGTTATTAAAAGTCGGTAATTGTTGCATATTTATATTGTATAATTACAGTTTTTATATATCCAATTTTATTATATAAAAACAAGAGTTTTTTAAAATGGATCCAGCACGCAGTACCGATGATGACAAACCAGATGTAACTAGTGCGGCTTCTTTGTTATATACTCAAAATCCTACATATGATGGCTGGCATCAACCCAAAATCAAGCAGGAGTTATCTGAAACTGAGTTGGAAACAGACGGTAAATTTGTGTTGTACATTAAAGTAGATGCTAAGTTAAATAGTACAACTAAGTGCAGAGCAAAACGGGATTTCGTTCAAAACAAGTTTTGTAATTTCTACGAAGCATGCCGATAAAATTTATATCAATTGTGGTAAAAGCTTCAACCTCAATTAACAAAATATTAATGTGACAAACAAATTTAATGAATTCTTAATTCTTGATAATAATTAACATGTTGATGGACCTACTGAATAGGTACAATCCATTATTTCCTAGAGATATACAGGGACAGGCTAGTTGTAGCTATGTTCTTTGTACTATCAGCCCTGCTGTAACCATCGACAAATGCTTCCTGGGAGCAAGTGGTTTTCTGACTAAACAGTCACGTTCATATTTCTACAGTAATTCTAATTAAGATTATTGGGTAACTAGTAAAACGGTAAATCAGAATGAATAAGACAGTGCACTCGAATACAGCAACTGTAGCCACGAATATAGCGATAATGGTGATGCCAATTATTCAAATGATTCTGTGTGGCAGACTGATAACAGTGACGTTCCAGGTTTTGTTTCTGGTCTTACTACACAGGGTAGTAGCCAATTAAAATTCTATGTTGACAGCTATATAAAATGTAAGAGCTCTTTTAACCCTGTGCATTAGAAAATTTGAAGTTGCATATGCCCCCGAAAAATACTTTTTACAGAGTACGGTACAAAAATAGTAGCCTAGGATAATTCTGTGCCAATAGACATATGTGGACAAATATGGGATGAAAAGGTAACAAATTTACTAACACATACAATAGATGATCCGAAAACTAAAAATAGTAGGGCTGTGTATTTCAAAGATGTTGATTTAACTTAAATAAATTAATTTTAAGGTTTATGTTTACTAGCGACCCAATTTAAAGTTGGTAGTTAACGAAATATTTCATTAGAACCTTCGAACTATCATCCAATATTCTTAACTGTAATCTCTGGCCGCGTATTTGAACAAATTTTGCGACTTGGTGTCCATTATTTCAACAGGTTAATGTTACATCTAAAAGATAAAAATTCCACAGAAGGGTTTTATCAATTAGGTCACACGCTTGCAAACCGGATTGAGAAATTGTCTGTGATGGGTTGCAGCACAAGGTTTTTATACAGTGCATAGTATTGCTGGGGGTCCCACGCCCAAGCCATAATCGACGTTTTGTTCAGAAAGCAAACAGTAATAATTAAAGTAGCATCACACTTTTCACCAATCTAGAATAGTGTTAAACATTTTAATGTTAAGTCAGGGAATAGCTCGAATTCAACTTTTTCAAGAAAACTGTAGAAGACATATACAATACCATATTTTTCAGACGATATGAAATTTGCGAGACAGCTTTTAGAAAAAAATATTTTATACAAAAAGTTTACAACCTCTTAATTTCTAATTAATATTGCCATAACTTCTACCAGCAGCATTCAGTTCATCTTCACTCGTCGCTTTCTGTCATTTATCGTAGTATCGTTTGAACTATTGTGGACACTCTCCAAAAACTTTGGTTTTACATTCACTTTAGAGCTTTAGACTGTTAAACAATTGTAACAATTCGTAATTAGTTTTTCGTCATGATAATGACTATTTTTAAGTTTTCGTAAATACTAGTTTTTGTTATCTTAATTATTATATAAAACAATCTCATAAACAGCTATTTTCCGTTATATTATTGTTGTAAACATGCGTGAATAGTTGCTTCTGTTTATGCCAGTTGTTATTATAAATATTTGTAAGTAGATCTTTTTTATGGTAACTAAAATTATGCGAAATCCATAAATTATTAATTGTAGAAGCCAATTTTTAAAGTCTAACTATGTTTCCATGACAACAAACTGCCTTTTTCTTTTGCTTTAAGCAAGATTGGTAATTTTAGTAGAGCTACCGATAGAAAGTATTTTTTTTCACTATGTTCCCATTACGATCCCACAATAAAACTTTCCACGGTTATAAAGGATTATAGTCTGCATATACTCAAATTTTTTATCAAAATTAATTACACCGATTTTCTACAATTCGCAAAGACATTTCTGATAAAGTAGGCGTATATTTTGTATGAATATAGCAAAAAAACTTTGGCAAGTTATATATCAAATGAAAGCACAGTTCATATGATCTAAAATAATGTATATATCATTACTTATATAATTATCGAAAAATAGTTATATTTACTTAAACTAAAAGCTGCGCGTTTTTGAGGAAAAAATGGTCCAAATTCGATAGCCCGTAACTTCAAAACCCTTAATATTTCAAGCCCCAAAATTTGTATTTTTACATATCTCCATATACTACCACTTACCCTTCAATTTCATTAAAATCGGTGATGTGAAGGTCCAAACATAAGTTGACGTAGTATGAAATAACGCAAACCACAACCCAACAACTTTTCTGTGTACAGGAATGAGGAAAAAAAGGGAAAATGTTTTTATCAGTGCCATCACCTTTCTAAAACGGTAAATGAGGATACTTTAACTGGATAATTCCCCGTCTTTGAACACGTAAACGATACTACAAAAACGATAGCTCGGGCTAGAGTGGTTAAAATGTAAAACGTTTACAGTATTATTCAAGAATATTGTTATTTCCGTTTTTGAATCTCATATAAGAGTTTTAAGGATTCTCAATGTGCAGTACATTGAAATGGTCAAATAAAGACAGCGTGTTGAATCTGTTCTGAAGCAAGAATTGAATTGAATGGTCAGTTGATGAACTGCATTCGTTTGAGGAACTTCGGCAGTTGACATATTTTATTTGTAAAATTTCCAAATTAATCAGTTATAAAGTGTGCAATTTTGTAGATGTGCAAAAAACTTGTTCAAAAGCCGAAAACTTCTATCATCGGCCGTGGAGTAAGTAAAGACTGTACAGGTCGTGAATTACTTAAAATTGCCTACTCATCTGCTGTTTTCATTTATTCAGTTCCCGAACTGAGCTATATTTCGGCAATTAAACGAATTCGGTATCTGAGTTTAGCATATACAGGGTGTCCCACGACGTTAGGTCACTACTTCATACCAAATATAGTTAAAAATTCTAATATAGTTATGCCCTAAAGTAAACCGTTTTCAAAATACAGAGTGTTAAAATATTATTTATTAAATACATATATACAATTTCAGAAAAGCTAATATTTATTTTTATTTTAGTTAAAATACTCTATAAATATTTGTTCAAAATGGCCACCGTTGCTCTCGAGACACATTCTGGTTCTTCTTAAGAGAGATCTGGTTGCCCTAGGTAACATACGAGGTTTGTAAATTAAGTAATCTGACTAGGCATTCGTTAGAAAACTCGTGGGTCTGGTAGTCACCTATTTGGAAATCTCAACCCATATTCTCGACCAGCTGCTACTGAATTTCCATCACAAAAACCGTACATGTAATGGACATCGGCGTACTCTCGCGTTGTAAAAGTAAACATCATCAACACTATTAATAAGCGCAAGCAGAAAAATCAACTCTAAGGTGTTTTACTATTTGACATACAAGTCAATACGTAATATCATTTCCATAGTAACGTAAACAGTTTGTATCAAATACCACTTAATATCATTTATTGTTTCGGCTGCTTCAGTATTTGACTAAAACTTCTTTAATAGTCGATTTACAGAAAATGACCACTCTTTAGTTTCGACTTCTTTTCACCTCCCCTATACGTAGGTGAAGTAGTGGGCTCACGTCATCGGACACCCTGTATAATATGATATTGTAATAGAGCACATTGACTTTGGTAAGGTAAATATTTGAAATATGTATTTTGCAGTACGTACGTTTCTTAGTACTATAGTGATCTGGTTTGATACCAGGTAATATATATTAGAATTGAAACGAGCTTTTGGAAATATGTGTTGTGTATTGAATCGTAAAATGGTAACTTAGTAAACAAGAACAAAAAACATACCAACCCAAAGCAAGGCAACCCGATAAATGTAGTACACGCGCACTACAGTACCTATATCTACAGCTAGATGTCCGTCGGCGTGTTAATTAAGCAACAATTTTGACAGCCTATTTAATATTGTCTTGCATTTGCTGATCTAGAAGTCCATTACTCAAGTAATCTCTCTATGAACATATACATCTGTTACAGTTAAGCAAAAAAACATTCAAACATGGGAACTACAATCTGAAGCGTTCGATTCAAAACCTGATGCTAACCACATGTATGATTGCTCCATCAAGTTGGAATCTCTGCATCAAGAATTAGATATAAAAACTGAAATTCGCAGTCATAATGAAGATCACCTTATAATAGATCTTTTATCAAAATCATCTTTAAAGTGCGACGTGCTTCAAAGTGTGAATATTCAGACTGAGGAAAAGTCATACAAATGCCTTGTATGTGGACATAGTTTTAGATCGCAGAAAAATTTAATGAAGCACACCAAAATACATACAGGCGAAGAACTTCTACCATGTACTGTATGTGATTATAGATGTACAACGAGATGTAACTTACAACATATAAGAAATCATATCCTAGAGAAACCTTTCAAGTGCAATATATGTGATTATAGAAGTGCACAGAAAGGTAACTTACAACAACATATGAACACTCATACAGGAGAAAAACCTTTCAAATGCAATACGTGTGAGTACAGAACAACACGTAAGACTAGACTGCAACAACATATGAGAACTCATACAGGAGAGAAACCCTTCAAGTGCAACGTATGTGACTATCGAAGTGTACAGAAGACTAACTTGCAACAACATATGAGCATCCACACAGGAGAAAAACCATTCAAGTGCAATATATGTGAGTATAGAACTACGCGTAAGATTAGATTACAACAACATATGAGAACTCATACAGGAGAGAAACCTTTCAAATGCAGCACATGTGACTTTGTAAGTGCAGAGAAGCGTAACTTGAAATACCACATGAGCACTCATACAGGAGAGAAACCTTTCGAGTGCAATATATGTGACTACAGAAGTGCACGTAGAATTGGCTTGCAACATCATATGAGCTATCATACAGGAGAGAAGCCTTTCAAATGCAACTTGTGTGATTACAGCAGTGCATATAAGACTAGCTTGCAAAGACATATGAGCACTCATACAGTGGAGAAACCCTTCAAGTGTAATATATGTGATTGTAGAACTACGCGTAAAATTAGCTTGCTACGTCATATGAGCACTCATACAGGAGAGAAACCTTTTGAATGCAATATATGTGATTACAGAAGTGCAAAGAAGCTTAACTTGCAACACCATATGCGCACCCATACAGGTGAGAAACCTTTCAAGTGCAATATATGTGCCTATAGAAGTGCACGTAAAATTGGCTTGCAACATCATATGAGTAATCACACCGGACAGAGGCCTTTCAAATGCATTTTGTGTAATTACAGCAGTGCATACAAAATTACCTTGCAACGACATATGAACACTCATACAGCGGAGAAACTTTTCAAGTGCAATGTATGTAACTTTGGAAGTGTATACAAGATTACCTTACAACGACATATGAATACCCATACAGGAGAGAAACCTTTCTGGTGCAATATATGTGACTATAGAAGTTCACAGAAGAACAACTTGCAACAACACATGAGAACTCATACAGGAGAAAAACCTTTTAGGTGCAACGTATGTAACTATGGAACTGGACAAGAAATTACCTTGGAAGAACATATGAACACTCATACAGTAACAAAAGAATTATTTTGAATGTTAATGTATGATTTTAGATAAGCAGTGAGTTATAGGCTTAAAAGAAGTACAATTGTTAGAAGGTATAAGTAGGTATTTTAATTTTTTAAATGTTTATTAGCTATTGTTTCATGCAGTATTATTTGTAAGATTTAGTGTATGTATAGATCACAATATTTGCAACTCACACTTAAATGTTAAGTACTTGTATTTATTATAATCTAAGTGTGTGTTTATGCAGTCCTATAATAGTGTATATTAAATCTGTAAGGAGTTTGGTGGAACAGGCATATCAGTGAAAAAATATTGAAAGATTTTAGAACTTATAGGTATACTATCAAAATTTATTTATTTTAAATTGGCAGATTCAGTTTATTCATAATGATTACTGTTCAGTAAATGTATGTTTTATTCTTTATTCGCAAAGGCAGGATAATAATTTATTTGTTGTCATTCTGACAGCCATGAAACTAACTCTACAAAAGTTTGCTTTCTATAGCTAACATTTGAATGTTTAAATCGTCATCCATTCGGCGATTTTCGCCGTAAAGTTCGGGGTCGCCTTGCGCGAATAAATCTTCAGGTGTGAAGGTGGCATCTATTCGGCCGCCACGATTCTCTCTATTTGGCAAATATCGCCTGACCCTACGTGTATGATGATTATTAATTATAGCGTTCATTTAGTGGGCCGAGCAGATTCGCCCGCGCTCAAAGTTTTCTTTTCCAAAGTGCAGTTTTGTGACTAGTAAACAATGAATAGTGTTAATAACCTTTTGACTTTTCAAGACTTTCTATTGAAGAAAAACATCAAATTAAAACATTAGGCAGGCTCACGT